>BPLR01006776.1:0-119481 GCA_021605095.1 Caerostris extrusa
CATTGTTTATAAGCAAATAAAGTAAAACAAGAATGTTAAAAGAGTTAACTTAAAGCACACAGAAAATTACTTAAGAATTAATTAATTTTTCTTCCTTTTTGTACCTCGAATTAAACATTATCTAAATCCTCAGATTGAAAAGGATTGCGTCCTTAGTATGCCACGCGCTGTTCTAGTAATTCTTCTTTTTAACTGAGGAAGCCCTTTCACCGCGCGGTAGTTTTTCGCATGCGGAATATCACCGAGCTCGTAAATTTCTTCGCCTTGCCAATTAATCAAGGTAATTACTTCGAAAAGTCACGTTCAGGTAGATAATTAATTTTTTTTTTTTTTTCATTTATTTTTCCTACTGACTCGGTTTTGTTTCACTGCCAAGGGTACTATGTTAATCTCCGATTCAGTTTTGCAAAGCATTGTTGGCTGGGTTTATACTCAGTAGTCTAGTCTATTACTCCAAGAAAGACTGGAACTTATTCAGTTTTTTTCTGTGTTGTTCTTTTTTTTTCACCATTAACGTTATCAGTATTTTCTAAACTACCTTTCATGTTCTACGAGACTCGGCACCGGACGTTTCTTTTTATTTTTTTTATTGTTATTTTTTTTTGCCCCCTTGCTCTTTGTCTTTCCTTTTTTTTTTTCAAAAGAAAAAAAGAAATGTTCTCTAAGATATATTTGCCGAACCCCTTACGTGGCAGCTTTATCTCCTTTTATTTATAATTTTTTTTTTCCTCCAGTTTTTATTCAGTGCCTGGCGTTTTTTACCATACCTTGGCAAAATCTTGAGTTTGGCTCCTTTTTTTTTTCATCTATGTTTATTTCTTGATTTTAAGTTTTTAAAGATGTTATGAATTTTTATTTTCACTTTGCCCCTTTTAATTTTTGACGTTGGAAAGCAAGGAGACCGCTCGGTTTTGTTTCACTGCCATGGGTACTATGTTAATCCCTAATTCAGTTTCTTGTGAAGCATTGTTGGCTGCGTTATACTAGTATATACTATATTATATATACAGTTGCGTTATACTATATTATATATACAGTTGTCTAATCCAGTCTATTTTCTCCAATATTAGAACAGAAAGACGAAAGACTGGAACGTATTCATTTTTTTTTTTTTTTCTCTTCACATCAACGTTATCAGTATTTCTAAACTACCTTTATGTTCTACGAGACTCGGCACTGACGTTTCTTTAATTTTTTTTTTTCCATGGAAAAAGGAAATGTTCTCTGAGATATATTTGTGGTAACTTTTATGTATAATTTTTCCCACTCCAGTTTTTATACTGTGCCTTGGCAAAATCGTAGTCTTTATTTTGGCTACTTTTTTTCATTTGTTTGTTCTTGATTGTAAGTTTTTAAAGATCTTGTTGTGATTTTTATTTTAAGTTTTTAGTTTTGTTGTGATTTTTATTTTCATTTTGTTTGCATGAACAGGAACTGTCTGTTCGACATTTTTTCCTTCATTTGTATTTTTTTTTAATTTTGACGTTGGATGCTCGGTTCTGTTTCACTGCTAAGAGTGCAATGTTAATCTCCAATTCAGTTTTTTGTGAAGCATTGTTAGCTCGGTTTATACTCGGCAGTCTAGTATCTATACTCAAGAAAGACTGAACGTATTCATTTTTTTCGTGTTGTTTTTCACCACATCAACATTATCAGTATTTTAAAACTACCCTTTCATACTTACGAGATCGGCACCGGACGTTTCTTTTTAATTTTTTTTCCCTTTTTAAAAAAAAAAGGAAATGTTCTCTGAAATATATTTATATTTCAAAAAAGGAAAAAAAAAATTAAAGGAACGTCCGGTGCCGAGTCTCGTAAAAATATGAAAGGTAGTTTAGAAATACTGATAATGTTGATGTGGTGAAAAACAACACAGAAAAAATGAATACGTTCCAGTCTTTCTTGGCCGAACACCCTTACGTTGCAACTTTTATTTACTTTTATTTATAATTTTTCCCTCTCCAGTTTTTATTCAGTGCCTATCTTTTTTACTATGCCTTGGCAAAATCTTAGTCTTTATTTTGGTTTATTTTTTTTTTTATTTGTATTTGTTTTTAAGTTTTTAAAGATTCTGTTACGATTTTTATTTTCACTTTGCTTACATGAACAGGGAACTGTCTGTTCGACATTTTCCCTTCATTTTTATTTTTTTTTTTTAATTTTGACGTTGGATGCAAGGAGAGTTATCTTCTATTTTGATTCCGAATTTTTTTGTATTTATTTTTTTTTTAATGAAATCAAATGTTTCGGAGATAAATCAGCTTATTGGTTTTCTTCAGCGGCTTAGTTTTTCCTCCACATAAGTTCTTGAAAATATTCAAAGATTTATGAGAGCTGGATCAATAACTAGTAAATGAAAAGTATTTTTTCATACTATACTTTAAATTTATTTGAATTAAGCAAAAAAAAATTTTACTATTAATATTACAAAATTTTAAATACAATTTTTAAATTTGATTTATTTGCTAGATATATTTTGTCATATATCCGCTAGGTTTTATTATTTTCATAAAAAAAAAAAAAATTGTGCATTGTAAAATTGTATTGTGTGTAAAATAGTTTTAAAAGCACTGGATAAAAAATCGGCTCTATTTTTTAGAACACCCTTGTTTGTTTGAATGAACAGTTGATAAAATATTGACTGCGTCTACTTAAAAAGGAATAAAGAAAAATATATAGGCAAATAATGATGAGTTATATAAAGAAAATATATATGTACATAATTAACCCAAAAAAATTTCTGCAATTTACTTGATCAAATCACTTTTTTAACTTACGTCTCTCTTTACGTCTGTTTACGTTTCTGTTACGTCTTCTCTTACGTCTCTAATTTTTTTTTCAGTACCCTTAAATTTGAATTTTTAGAAACTTTTATCTTTAATTTACTAACATTAATTAAGCAGCCAATTAGAACTCTAAGCATATTTATGAATTAAGATGAGGAGGTTTAAGGGGTATTTCCCTTGTTGGTACTCCGTAAACGGTACGCCAGTTGCCAGTCTTACATGTAATAAATGTGACATATAGTTAGTTAACAGAAAAAAATTTCAATGTAAAAATTATTAATTAAACTGTACTTATTGTATTGTTTTGAAAAAATTTCCTTTTATTGCATTTGAAATACATTACGTTTATAAAGACGGCCTGATGGCCGAGTAGCTAGCGCTCTGGTACTCGATGCCATAGGCTTTCGGGCTCGTGGCCCAGCGTGTCATATTTGTAGTGATTCAAAATCGCCTTAAATCGTAGGTCCTGGTCTAATATGACTGCAGAGTGTAGGAATGACAAACCTATCCCTTTAAAAGGAAACATCTATTTCGGACTTTGGCAGTAGCCAGTCGGCCACGGTCCAAACATGGACTGCACTGTCAGGGAGTTGGTTAGTTGTTATTAAAGATAATTTGAGAAACATTAAGCAATTATAAATATTTAAACGTTTTGCAAAATTACTTTATAAAATTTTTAAGTTGCTATTTTTTTTTTTTTTTTTTATCTAATATCCAAATTGTACTTCATGTAGAATTATGCTTAAATTTTACCAGTTGCCAGTTTTGGTTGGAAATAGCAGTAAAAATTCATCTGTAAAAACCTTTTGATTTACATTCACACATTGTGACAAAATAAAAAAAAAAAACGAAAGGACAAATTCAAAGTTTTGCCACCTTTTCTATTACTTCACTTCAGTTCCTTAAACGATTCGCGTGCTACTTTTAAATAAACCTCCAAGTAAATACCTCGTGTTCGTAAGAGGGTGGGAGAAAACGTGATTGTTGCGCTCTTTAATCGCTCACTTTTAGAAGTCTATCTGATTCTTTATAAGACATTCCGGGAGCATCAGACGATTTTTTTTTCCCTTCCCGCTATCTCCTGGATCGAAAACAAGAGATTTTTAAAGTCGCTCCCCTTCTCACAAATTCGGTCTAAGCTGTTATGGTGGGGTGTTCCTTCCGATGGCCTGGCCTGATAGTGAAAAATATTTTATCGTTTGCAAAGAAGAATTTCGCTTGTTTTTTTTAATATATATATATTTTTTTAATCTACCATTCTTTCTCAACCCTGACCCCACCTCCCCCTCTTGCAGCTTATTCCTATGGGAGCTTCATTCCATGAAGTTTTGCGTAAAAATAATTTTGGGTATTATTTTGTGATTCATGAAGTCGTAAAAAGGAAAGGATTTTGAAACCAAATAAATATTTGTATTATTTATCAAGATATGGTTGAATTAGTGAATTGAATTCACAAATGTGTGTGTATATATATATATATATATAGGATTTATAGAAAAAGGTACTTTCTTCCTCATTGACTTTTATCATTGCAGTAGTTTTAAATTGAAAAGTTGAAATTAAAATTTGAATTTAGGTGAAATTTAAGCTTAAATTTCTGTTTTTCTTTCCATATTTAAATTTTGTTCAGCCGAAACAGATAAATGCTCATATATCTCTCATTTGTTGCGGTCTGATGGCCAATTGGCTATCGCTCTGACCCTTGGTACCACAATTCTCAGATTTGAATCTTGGCTGTGGCATGGATGTTTGTGGTTTAGAATCCACGTTAAACTGCGGGTTGCGGTCTAATTAGTAAAAAGTGTGCAAAAAAAAGAAATGACCGTAGAGCGACACAAACCAAACCTCGCGTACCGTATCAAAATGTAAAAATTTAGTGTGATGAAGATTAAATGAAGGAAGTGCTTAAATTAAATTATTAATTCACTATGACATCCATAAGGAAATAAAGAAATAAATGATTGTTAAATAAAAATTGTTTAAGTGAATTCAATAAAAATTTTACAAATCATCCTTTTTAAAGAGATATCAAGCACAAAAAAATTATAAGATTCTCTTTTATATCCTAGTTTAGTGTCAATAGGCCTGTAATCTCAACTTCTTCATTCAAAAAGAATTTCTATATTTATTCTCAACGAATAAAAGGAAAAAAAATAATAATAATTTATAATTTTTTTTTCCCTCCATTGGAAAACTGGAATCGAAGGGGGGAACATCCGAAAAATATCCCTGGTTTCTTTCCAAAGCGTCAGATGTGCATAAAAGAAGAAGTCGAAAAACTTACTAAAGATTTCCGAGCTATTTTCTAACACCCCCTGCCCTACACCCTACCCACCCCGTCCCTGATAAAGATGCTGCCCATGCAACCCATCTCCACCACACGCAAAATGGTATAGATATATTTACGTGCTTTTTCTAAACACCCTGGATGTATCAGTACTAAAGTCAACAGCGGTTTCAAGAAATATATATATATATATTTTTTCACCCTTTTCAAAAAACGGATTTTTTTTTTTTTTTTTTTTTTTTTTCATATCATGCACCCTTACTTTCTTTAGATGTAAAAAAAAAAAAAAAAATTTTTTTTTTTTTTTTTTTTTTTTTTTTTTGTGCCAGACCCAGTCTAAAAGTCATGGGCGAGAGAGAAATCTAATGTTTTCACAATTTCGATGTCCAAGTTTAAAAAAAAAAAAAAAAAAAAGTATCATAAAAACAGAGAGAAAAAGGGGAAGGAGTTTAAGAAATATTTGGTTTTTAGAAAGAAAACAAGCAGAAAAAAAAAAAAAAAAAAATTAAAAAAAGAAAGAAAAAAAAAAAAAAAAACGAGTTAGAGAAAGAATAAAGTGAAATTTTTAAAGAAAAATATTTTGGTTTGAGTTTGCAATCAGTTTTCAAACCCTATAGTCCGCGCCGCTACAGTTCTACCCCGAACATAAAAGCGTATTTGCTTCCCAGATTTAGTTATGTATTTTTTTTCCCCTTCTACTCCCCCTTCCAAACCCCCTTTCATCTTTCCGACTGCCCTTTGGATTTCTCCTGCATTTTGAGATAAGCCAGGGCAGGAAATATAGAAAATTCCCTTTTTTGTTGTACTTGCATTTTCTTTTATTTATGTATGTATATAAATAAATCTTGTTTGAGATGTTTGGAAAAAAATAAAAAAGCCGAAATTCCATATTATCATGTTTTGGAATGGGCCCACGTATGTTTGAAATCAATGAAAATTTCAGGCAGGTTTTTTAAAGAAGCTGCCTTGTTTTATTATTGTTCAAGAGCTTTTCAGAGCTCTATGCGCATGGAATTTATTTCAAATTGGGGGGGACCTGTATGGCCAAGTGTCTGGCGCTCGGTACCACAGGTTTCGTGTTCGAGTCCGGCGGAGCCATGGGATATTTTGCAGTAGTTCGGAATCCACATTAAACAGTAGGTCTGGGTCTAATAGGATCGTAGAATGTTGTCTTCAGGTTTAGTCAGTCTTCCGCCCTCATGGTTCCTCGCTAAAGTGAAGCTGTATATTACTCTTAGCACAGATTAGTCGCCAGGACCTCATGGGCCTGGTAAAGGCTTTCCTGTAGCAGAGAGGGTTTAGTAACAACAACCGCATTTCAAATCGGTGTTTGATCGGGCTGACGTGGAGCCTGTTATATTTCTTAATTGAGAGAGTTCAGTTCAAAGTCCGAATCGAACCACCCGCATATATGCTAGAGAGAGCTGAACATAAATTCGTTGGCCGGAGCGTTCTTCCGTTGGAATTGCCGTTGAAATTTCCTCAATTATCGGCGAAGAGGGCTGTTCGCTTTAAATCGCGAATACATCCAAATGTTTTAATTTCAATTTGGAACAATTTCATGCCTCATTCTATGATGAGTTGGACCCAAATGGGACATCATTTTTATTTATTTGATTTGATTTTTAAAATAATAATAATAATTTCGAAGCACCATATGAAATTAATTTTAGTTGATATAATAATGTTACTTCATTTTTGTTATTCCGACAATTGAACATTTTATCTTCGTTGAATCATGTTCAATTTTAATGTTTCAATGTTCAATTTTAATGTTTTTCTAGCCATGGATGATTACTTTAAAACTGATATAGTGTGTCCTAAAATTCACGCAAGATTTGAATTCTTAAACATCCAAATTAATTAATTAACTTATTCCCTGCACTACATTTCATGTTGGATCATGGCCTACTGGCAGATTCCGAAGCAGGAGATGTTTTCTTTTATGGGTAGGGTTGTCAGCCGTAGGTCCTATAGTTATATTACACCGGGACCTACAGTTTAAAGTGGATTTCGGACCATTACAAACTTCATGGCAACGAGGACTAGTCATTCGGTCATCAGGTCCCTAAACATCCTAAATAGTCTGAAAAATTTTTGTGATGAACGAGCTGACTTCCCTTCAAAATCCCCTTTTAGGCTTGGCGTTCGGGTGTGTGTGTGGGGGGGGGTAGTAACAGAATTGTCTTCTAAAACAAATCTTTTGTACCTTTTACAAAAGCATTACTTCATTCATTCTGGAACAACCTTTGTAAAATCTGCATTATTATTTTTTCATTGATAAATCGTACATCAATGTCTATCGGATTTTTCTGGAGAGTTTCCGATATTTTTTTTTTTTCTAGAAAAACAAATTCTTCAGATTTTATAAACTGAAGAGAGGAAGGATTAAATATTTTCATCATTGACGGGGCAGAGGTTTAAAAAAAAATTAATATTCTGCTATTTTCTTTTATAGTCTTTATAAGTTTACACATTATTATTTTAATTACTTAAAAACAGATTGAACTTGAATTAGTGGACGACGAGTAAAAACGAGTGCAGGATTTGTTATAAATTCTAAATTAATTCAAAAGCGAAATTAGTCATATGAAACGTTTTCCTTAGAAGGTTTCTCAAGAGATTGACAAGTATACATTTGAAATTTTATTATGCGCATTATATTCATTATCCTTTTGGTAGCACAAGCTTTAGGTTCGAATCTTGGCGGGGACATGGATGCTTGTTAGTGGTTCGGAATCCTTATGCAACTGTAGATCGCGATCTAATTAGTCTAAAGTGTGCAAAAAAAATGTCCGTAGAGCGACAAACCAAACTTCATAATCGGTGGTTTTATTCTGAACTTAATTCGAATTCTTCTGAGCAGCTTAATTTTCTCTCCACCCCAAGAGAAAGAACCACCCCATTTTCATCAACTGAACTTCTTTAAACTGTTACCACTAAAGCTGTCACCATCAAGACTTGTTAATTAAAAACAACACTGCCGACGAGTACCGTGGCAAATTTGCTAATCTTCACCCCGGATGGTTTCTATCTTAGACTTCCTTTGGCTCAGCCAAGAAAGATGGTGACAGAAATAAAAAACATTTTCTGCAATTTTTTTAGAGACTGTAAGTTTAACCAGTATTCTTTTTAATACTCAAAGATAGATAGAGCTTGAATTAGAAGTGGATTTAAATAAATAAGTAAAAATGAGTGCAAGATTTGTCATAAATTCGTTCAGAAGTGAAATTAGTGATATGAAACAGTTTCCTTAGAAAGTTCTTGAAGAGATTAACGAGTATGCATTATACGCATTTCTACAAAATTGGTGGTTTAATTCGCATTCTTCCGAGTAGTTTATTTTCTCTCCACCCCAAGTGAAACAATCACCCCATGTTTTATCAACGCAACTTCATCCATCGTTATCACTAAGATGGTGAAGAAACATAGTGGCAGGGAAAAAAAACATTTTCTGCAATTTTTTAGAGACTTAGTAAGTTCATACAGTATTCTTTTCAATACTCAAAGGTAGATAGATCTTAAAATAGACGTGGATTAAAAAGAAAGTCATTAATTCATGCAGAAGTGAATCTAGTGATATGAAACAGTTTCTTTAGAAAGTCCGTAAGAGATTGACAAATATGCATTTGAAATTTTATTACACGCATGTCCTACACAATCGGTGGTTTCATTCTGAACTTAATTCTAATGCCTCTGAGTAGCTTAATTTTCTCTCCACCCCGAGCCAGAAGAACCACCCTATTTCCATCAACTGAACTTCATCCACTGTTACCACTAAAGCTGTCTCCATCAAGAACTTATTAATTAAAAACAACACTGCCGACGAGTACCGTGGCAAATTTGTTAATCTTCGCCCCGGATGGCTTCTATCTTAGACTTCCGCTGGCTCAGCCAAGAAAGATGGTGACAGAAAAAAAAAAAAAAAAAAAAAAAAAAAAGCAAAAATACGAGAAATCTTCTCTGGTAAAACGCGCGGCGTCGTGTTTGCTGGCTTCTGACAGCTTCACTTGACTGACTTCGTTTTCTTCGTCGGGTTTTCAGATGATGTCTGTTATTTCAGTAGCCGCACCTATTGTTAGGTTTGTTAACAGCAGAGGCGGAGAGTTTTTTTTTTTTTTTTTTTTTTCATCTTTGTATGTTCCGTTTTTACCCTCTGTTATTACTCTTGGCGAAGATCGTGTCATAATTTCGATCTTTTTGCGTGCCGTTGAAACATTTGCGCAAAGTGTACGTTACCTGTTGAAGTGAGAACTTCATAGGTGCTTTGTGTTGGTTGGGGTCGTAGGGTTAAGCGATTGTTTGTTCCGCATATATATATATCTGAAAGGAAGTACGGGGTTAAAAACAGCGATAATTATCGGAGAAGGATATGCGAAATGAAGTTCAGTATAACATGCGTCATTGGTGTCATTTTGAAATTAATTCTATCCTGTTATTTGAAATTATTATTTTGGAAACATGCTCAGAAATATTTAATAATGTTGCCACAAATATTATGATAATGGAAACTCATTACTTGGAATGATTTATGGTGTTAAAATTATTTACCTATATAGCCGGGTATTCTCCACGGAGGTTGAGCGCTGGGCTAATAATCGAACTTTGCATAAAAAACATTGTCAAGAAACCACTAACTAGATAAAAAGCTTGACTGTCAACATGGATAAAAATGGACAGCGGAAACGGACTAAATGTTTAAGATTTGGAACCTGAATGTGTTGAGTTTATTTCAATCTGGTGCATTGGTGAAGTGGAAAAGGATCTGAAGAACCTAAATATCGCAAATTGGACACAAAGCTTGAAATAGAGACTTTGAATTCGTATTGTTAGGAGTGGCCATGGTCCAGCATGGACTGCAGTGCCGGGGAGTTAGTTAAGTACTACTCCTAAATACTGTTTTTTCCGATCATGTGTCATGTATATATATATTTATTTGTTTATTTATTTATTTGAAACCAGTTTTCGATTTCTATATAAAAATCTTTATTTAAAATGTAAGACTCTTATTAAATAAGAAGCATTACATTTCTTTCAGTTCAATGCAGTTTGAATAAAAGTAAGCAATTTAATACAAGCAAGGAATTTTTTTTTTATGAGTTAAGCTTAAAATTTTTTTTTTTAAAAATTTAAAAGTTTAGGTTCTGTAGATAGCATCTACTTTTTAAAATTATTTTTTTATGAATTGGTAAAATATGATATACATTATAGTAAAACGGAAAGTTTGCATTTATTAAGATATGATTAATAATTTATGATTGCATTCTCGTATGTATTAACTAAGACATGCCTCAAAAAACTCGGAGATGCTTAGAATTTTAAAAGAAAGTATGTATATCCCTCAAAAATATTTTAACATATCACATAAACTAAATACTCATATCAACATAATCACCCTTACAGATTCTGTAAAATGTGTTTATCTATCACACAGTTTTTTGGCTTTATGATAGAGATAATTTACCTCTTAAAATAAAGTTTGGCTTTCAATGAAGTAAATTTAATTTTTTTTTTAATATATTTATATTTGATCTACTGACGACTGTTTATATTTCAGTTTGCCAGATTCCCGGATATTTCTCTGAAAGTTCATTCACACCTACCGATCTCAAAATTTATGGTCTGTGCTAATTATAATAAATATGATTTACATATAGATTTTTTTCCCCAACGAAACTCAAATCAACCTACCAAAATTACAACTGAAATTGGCTTCATTTTTTCCCCAGCGATTGTTCTACCATCAACAAGGTCAAGCCTTTTTAACCCCAAAATATATCTCTGAAACTCTTTTGGAAACAAGCTGTGGCATCGATCGAAAATCACAGTTAATCAAGGTCTATATTTCTTGTTGGAGATCTTTGCTATCATCCACAATAATGCCACTTCTACCGTTACACGAAACGAACTACTCTGTAATTTCGCAATTCCTTTCCTCTTGTTGATTGTCTTGTTTTTGTTTCTGCCACGCCTGGTGCTCTTCTTTTTTTTTTTCTTTTTTTTTTGTTCCTTTTTTTTCGTTCGAATTGGGAATCGTTTCGAACTCTGCAATGTTGACGAGTTAACATTCTTTTCTACAAATGGCTATCTCTCGTGTCCCGAGGCTTTGGATTCGCTGCTTATTTTCCCTCCACTTATTTAGTGTTAGTGTTTTGGCAACGAAAACTGCAAATTGCACTCGCACGAATGACTCCTGGGGCGATGGTTTATGTTTTCTGCCCGTTCTAACCACTGCTATTTGTTCCTACTTTTGCCGGACCTGCCCCTTTAATTTCAATCGTTTTTTGCTGTTCGATTGGTTTGCCGCTTTCTGCCTTGAAATTATATGTACTTTTTATTCTTTTTTACTTGTGAATCTCATTCCAGTTAGGGATGAGGGGAGTTCTGTACTGTTAATTTCTAGTTTGTCCATCTGCCGATTTTTTTCGATAGAGAGAAAAAAAAAAAAATGGTGTGGAAAAATTTTAATCACTTGGGTAAACTGGAGTCGTAATTTTTAACTGTCAGATAGTAGTGGGAATGATCTCTAAAATTGGAAGAAAAAAATTACTGCCTATTCAAAATTGGTGTTAATAAATTTGATTTAATCGATCATGTATGTTTGTTTAAACTGATTGTGATATATAGATGTATAGTTCATGCAATATTAGTTTCCAGGTGTAGGAAAAATATTTTAAGGTAAAAAATATGTAGAAAAATATTTTTTAAGAAAATATGTTGAAAAATATTCTAAATTAGAAAAATATTTTTAAGAAAATATGTAGGAAAAAATATTTTTAAAATTGAAAATATGTTAGAAAAATAATTTTTTTTAAATTTATGTTATTTTAAGTATAAATATTTTATTTTTTTTTTTTCATGTAGAAAAATATTTTAATTTGAATACTTAGCTTATTTTCAATAATACATTTTAGTAAGTATCGGTATAGCTCCTTTTGCTTTCATCTGAGATTATTACGGATTGATTATGATAAAATTTGCGAATTTATTCTTTTTATGATGCGGGATATTATTCATAGAACTGTCTCCGAAACAAGCCATATTTGCCGTCACATTTTTAAGTTTTTCTTCATAATCTTTGCATTTATGCCCACTTTTTTTTTCAAAGAATCAACGTTAGCATAAGATTGACTTTGACAATTATTTTAAGAAATACGTTTCTAAATTCTTAATAGGGTTATTGTATTTCACTTATTTGGCAACTTATGTAATTTCAACTTTTCGTTTCTCGTCCGATGTATCAAGAACTGGACTCCATTTGAAAACATTTTTTCGTCCTACTTTTATGATGGGTTGATATTCAACTGAAATAAAACAATTGATTTCGATTAGCGAATGAAATTAGAAAAATAATTATAATTCTTAATAATTAAATTAACTTAAAAGATTAAAAAAATATGTCCATAGCAGATGTCATAACACATTGATTTTGATTGTAAGGCACACTATAACATAATTTACAGTTTGGTATTGGTTTGGTTTGTCGCTCTGTTGTCACCTTGTGCACACGAGTGCTAAACAAACCGGGACCTACAGTTCAAAGTGGATTCCGAACTACTCACAAACATCCATACCATCGTCAGGATTCGATGTTGGAGCCTGTGGTACCAAAGGCCAGAAAGCTAGCCAATTGGCCATCAGACCGCATTAACATAACTTACATCAGTATTCGAGAATAATTCCCTTTTAAACATTCACTTGCTACTATTATTATGAGACATGCATTCGCCAATAATTCCCTTTTAAACATTCACTTGCTACTATTATTATGGGAGTAGTACTGAAATATGTGCCCAAATAAATTACAGATGTCATAAAACATTGATTTTGATTGTAGGTTTTTACTTTTGCACTACAACATAACTTACATAATTCCCTTTAAACATTCACTTGCTACTATTATTATGGAATCGAATAGAGGGAGTAGTACTGAAATATGTGTCCAAATAAATAACACATGTCATAAAACATTGATTTTGATTGCAGGTTTTTACTTTTGCACTTCAACAAAACTTACATAATTCCTTTTAAACATTCACTTGCTACTATTATTATGGGATAGAGGGAGTAGTACTAAAATATGTGTCCAAATAAATAACAGATGTCATAAAACATTGATTTTGATTGTAGGTTTTTACTTTTGCATTACAACATAACTTACATAATTCCCTTTTAAACATTCACTTGCTACTATATTATTATGATACAAATGATGTATTAATTTTCGTTACATTAATGTTACGTTATCTCAAAAATTTAAATAAAACATTTCTTTAAGCCATTAAAAATTTTTCATATATATGAATCTCTTCATTATCTCACTATCTTCAACATTTTGATTAAATATTTTATTTTGATGTGCGTAACTATTACTTAAAGTCTGAAAATATTCTTTTGAAAAAGAAAACTCTTCTCTGGGAAAACTTTTAATTGCTAAGAATCTGTATCCCAACTTCTTTTACATGGATGGAAAATAATGATGCACAGTTTCACCATCAAACAAAAGAAGATAAAAATGAAAAAAAAATCACCATGTTCATCCGATGCTTTCATTTCTTTCCTTTGGTAATTAGATAACGCATTTACAAATGAATTGTAGCATATATCGTGTATTTCGAAACAGTCACTAACAAAATGTATATCCATAAAATACAGAAAAAAAAAAAGAAAAATTAAATGAAAAAAAAAAAAAAGTACCAGTAAAATTTCATACCCTTAGGGCTGTTTTTAATGATGGAGCATACATGCATACTTTTCTAGTTTCAATAAGAAATTCTTAGTTATTTGAGAAAATTAGGAAAGGACGAAATGTTATCTAGTTTTCTTATATTATAAGACCTTTTTTTTTTTTATTTTTTTAATGGTAATGTACTGCATTAAGAAAAGTTGTAAAGACAAAATAAAATAACTTATAAAATAAGGTTTTTTTTTTTTTCTCTCTCTTGCTGTTTTTAATGCGTGTGTTATGTAAGATAGCGTTTTGTTTCTCTCCTGGTTTTCAATAAAGCACTCTTAGGGTTGTTTAGTCAGAAGAAAACAATTAATGGTATTAAAATGGGTATTGAAATGCGAGTGTTTTTTGTCTTCTGTAATTAGCTTTCGTATTTTTCAAAAAAATTTTTGTAGTTCCTTTCAGTAAATCTTTTTTTTTTTTTTTTTGTTAAAATGGATTTAATCAAATGCATTTTTTTTTCTCATCCTTGAAGCAATGATACCCTGACGACGTAAAAATAAGAAACGAAAATTTTTTTTAAATATTAGTTGGAATAATTTCTATTACTAAGACTATTATATTTCTATTTATTTAAAACGCTACCATTTACATAATTTCTTATATTTTATTTACATACCTTAATGCTATTTAAACGAGAGAAGGATTTTAAAAAAAAAAAAGCACTTTTTAAGGCATATTAAAAAGTATAAAGACACTCATATTACTTAGGTTCACTCTAGCCTTTGGTACCACAGGTTTCAGGCTCGAGTTCTGGCAGTGACATGGATGTTTGTTACTGGTTCGGAATTCACGTTAAACTGTAGATCCCGGTCTAATTAGACCAAAGTGTGCATAAAATTACCTTAGAGCGACAAACCAAACCAAACCATGTTATTAGTTCTTATCATGTGCCATCTATAAATCTACCTACTGGCAACGAATTACCCGACTCATCGCCCAGTCATAAAGTGTGCTGTTAGCGTGCAATATGATTCAAGTTCCAATCTATTGGCAGCATTTGTTGCAGTCACAGTGTTCAAGAAATAAGTAGAGCCCAGCCATCAGGCCTCCACTATCAGACCTAGGTCGTCGGAACTCCCCCCTTTGTGTACTCTTGTCTGGGATCTCATCAAAGCCCTCCTGTTTAAGATCGCATCTTGTTGGTATATCTGGTGCGCTTCGGAAGGCCCTTCTTTCTTATTTATTGTCTCATTACTGACCATTCTTTTAAATACATGACTATGGCATGCTCTCAATTTATTAAGTAGCATCTATGAATGAAATATAATCTTCAAATAAACCGGAATTTAAGTTAGTCCACTTCTTCATGGTGCCATTATTAGAAAATTGCTTGCTATTTTTAAATTTTCAACAAATAATAATTCTGTTAATTTAAAAAGAGAGTTTACCGCTCGGTACTTCGACCAAGATTCTTTCAATGTCTTTATGTTGCGTTGTTGTTGTAATATCAATAGCAAACGGATTTAATAACCAGTTTGATGAAAACCGGGCATTAACCATCACCTTTAACCATAGTTCTATCCAATCCTCACTAGAAAAACAATACAGAAAGCTAACTTTTGTTTATTTATTACTCCTTCTCTCCTGGCCTTTAGACCCACTTGTCTATCTTCCTCTGGTATCTCTATTTCCATTTCGATTTCTATGCGCTCCGTTTTCTAAACTGCATTTTCAAAAAAAAAAAAAAAAAAAAGAAGTGAAGGGTTGTAAAGGGGAGGAGGAAAACAGACGATAAAGAAAATCGGAAAAAGAAGAGGAGAAAAGTAAAAAAAAAGAAAACGAGTTTTCTCGAGTGGAATATGTAAGATGCTCGTGGAATCGGGAGGAAAAAGGAAGGAAGGCCTTGAGTTCGAGTGGATGTTCGGTTGTTTTAATAGCCGGGGTGTGAATTGGTGGGCGAGTGTAGCTCATCAGGGGGTGGGCTACGTTGGTGGCCACTTTTCTTGTGTGGAATTCGTGTTTCGATTTTTATTTTATTTATTTATTTTTTTCTTTTGTCTCCTTTTGTGTTTGCAAGTCTTTTGAAATAAGAGTTTGCATAGCATCTGGATTGAGGTGCTTATTAAATAGGATTCGTTACTACCGTTTCGGAGTCTATGTTAAGGTAGGAATGCATTGACTGCTGTTTGAATCGGCGTATGCCCGTTTTACGCAGCAGAAATATAATTGATTCTTTTTTTCAATTTTAAAATTTTGAACATTTTAATAAAGCGGAACATAACAGTCATTAATTTAATAAAAGTAAACATTTTTTTTTTATATATATATAAATGGTTTACATGTTTAGTAATTTTCTAGAATTTTGTTTCTTTTTTGTGCTGCCCGCGATAAAGTAATGTGAGGTTTTTGATGTGACTTTTTTTCCGTATCACAACTAGTAGGTATTCATTACAATTTTTCAACTATAATCTATTATATAATAAAGTGTGTTAAATATGATCTATTAAGAAAATCATTACCGGTTATAGAATGCCAGTATCTAGTATTTGCTTTTACTAAGCAAAGTAAATTTATTTTTCGTGCGTCTAATAATTTAATTTTTTCTATATAATAACAGATTATTGATTTTAAATAAATTTATCCCCGACTCTGGTTCAGTGGCAACGTTTGCCGCTGGTGAACATTAGGCCGAGGTTGAATCCGCTGACGGCATTGTTGTAGACACGGTTTCAAAAACCAAGAGATTCGATGGCGCTTATGATGTTCAGCGTCTTGCATCGTTAGTGTTTAGGGTTTTCTTCCATAAACATGCAAATGCGTGGCAGTTTTCCCAAAAAGTCCTTCCGAAAGTAGTGTTCTTTTTTCGTCAGAGACTCGGAGCCAAGTCAGTCTTCTACCTATGGATGCTCCATCGCAACAGAAGCTGCCCTTTTCCATCCATCCATGAGTTAGACTACTTATGCGATGCCCATCCTACGCTGCAAGAAACTGAAGATGAGTCGCATCAACAACAAATAATTCGTTTGTTCAAATCGAAAATTGCTGACGATTTATAAAATTAGAAAAACCTACGTTTTTATTCTTACAATATATATATATGTATTATTATATTCCAATGTCAGATGCTGAACAGTTACAGAACAACGAAAAAAATAAAAAAAGAACAGAGAAAACAACAAAACATGCTGCGACAGAGTTCATTAATCTAACATATCTCTAGCCTCCCAATATCACTGGGTGAGAAAAGTCTTGCTCAGAGCAGCAGGACAGTGAAGTAGATGCGTGGAGTCCATGGATTCTGCACAGAGTGCATATCGGGGAAGGAACAGTTTTGAAGTCTGTAAAGATGTTTACGCAGGCAGTCATGTCCAGTGGCTAGTCGGAAATGAGCGACTGCTCTACACCTTGGAACATTACATAGATTTGGGATGAAATTCTTCCAGGACTTTTGGGAAATACGGTTATAGAGGTCTTCTTGAGCGCGGACTTTAATTGATCTTTTGATGAGATTTTTGATGAGAGGAGACATAATGCCAAGTTGTAGATCTTTTAACCACTGAAAAGTGTTACCAGGTGCACCACGGGGAGGTAGATCTACTGCGCACAATATAGTTATTAAAGTAGAAAATTATTAAAAAATTGTGAAAATGTTGGAAACATTGCATAATTAATTCTTTTGTAGTAAGTTTCTACAAAGGTGTAAATATTTGTGCAAATTTCACATTCAAGGAATGCGTTCTAAATTCTTGTTCTTGTTGTTATGTTTCTTTATCTGTTTGGTTCTTTCAAAAATGTTTACTCTTTTTCATTTTTTTCAAGACCGCTATGTAATGTTAGTGTAAATTTATTAAAAATGTCCTTCTCGTTTAAGTATTTTTAACTAAGTCACATTTCGCTGCATAACTGAAATCTCGGAGTCTTTGCCGAGGAACTTTAAAAATGCATTTTGTGCTACTTGTGTTTTGCTTGATAAAAATGACAAATCAAATCCATTCAGCCCAAAAGGGATGTAAAAAAAAAAAAAAAAATCTACTATTTTAATTGACTTATTTAAGAAAATGAAAAAAAACAAGATGCATTATTAATCAATTTTTCCCAAAAAAATGTACTACTTCCTTAAAATAAAGATGTATTAAAAAAAATTGAAGCAAAAAATTGTAATAAAAATTTTTTGTCAAGTTGTTTTAATTATGCAATCTTTATATATCAGAAAAAAATTTATAAATTTTAATGGTTAATTTATTCATGTTGCAGGGAAGTAAAATTATACGTAGTTATTAAATCCTGCGAATTACAGGTAATTGACAGTTAAACTATTTTTAATTACTAATTATATTTACATTTTTATTATAAAAAAGCATTTATTGTACATATTATAGAATTCCTTTTTTAAATAATTTTTATTAAATTTAAGTTGTAGCTTAAAAAATATTTTCATTTAAACTATTTCATTCTGAATATCATAAGGAAGACAGTTATTTAATTAATTATCACTGAAAAAACAACAAAACAACGTTTTCGTTTTTTTCTCACACAAAAGAAGAAAAGAAAAAAAAAAAGGCAAAATAATTATTCATTTTTGTAACGAACTTTTTACTCTTTGTAAAAGATAATAAAAAATAACCATAAAACTTCATACAAACAAGTAGAACATTACAAAAAAAAAAAAAATGTCGTAACCTTAGAACTAAAGCAAGAAATTAGGAACTTAAGTCTAAGTCTTTCAACATTGTCAGATACGTTTTATTTTTTTCCTCCTCTCCGATATCTCTAATACCTTCAAACAACGAGGTTTTAACCCCGTTTAGTTGGGCATTTGAACGTCTCTTTCACAGTCCTTGACATTTTTGGTATATAAAGAAAAGAGACAAGGAATTAAAAAAAAAAAAAGAAGAAAAGAAAATCGTTATACCTAAATAGGATTACCTCGACTCTTAAGAACTTTCTCAAGTGTGTTGCCTTCCCCCTGCCCCCCTCTTGTCCAGAGTCGGATTAAAAACTTTGTTTCCACGTTAAAAGTAGAAATTTACTCTGATCTTTGATCGTAACCGTGTTTGACGTCTTCATACGGGGACCCGCCTGTCTCTTTATTGAATGGTCATTGTAAGTGAATTCCTTAATAATAGAGTGTGAGCCAATGGATAGTGTTGCGTGAACCTTTTTTTTATTTAAAAATTGTTAGGTTTAACACCAGATGTTTGTAATTTATGACTTAAATTTTACTATTTATAAGTATTTTTGTTTATATATAGGATGTACAATTTATTTAATATCGTTTGTTGTGAAGCTGCTTATATCTCAAGATTGATTAATAAAGTAAAATAATAAAAAAATAAAGTTGTTAAAGTTCTAATCAGTTAGACCCTCAACAAAGCAATCTTAAAGAAAGAAAAGTATCAATAAATCATATGCATACAAATAATGTTCATCAGTTATATGTCAATGCTAAAAAAAAAACCGAAATTAAAAGAAAAATTATAGAATTCCAAACGATTTTATAAAAAAGCACGCGAAAAAAAAAAAAAAAGGAAAATAAATAAATAAACGAAATAAAATAAACCTATACAATACCAAACGATTTAATAAAGAAGTATAAGAAAGAAAATAAAAAATAAATATACAATTCCAAACGATTTAATAAAAAAAGAAGTATATGAAAGAAATTGAAAAAATAAATATACAATTCCAAACGATTTAATAAAGAAATTTAAAAGGAAATATAGAATTCCAAGCGATTTAATAAAAAAAGGACATGAAAGAACTAATAAACAATAATAAGATAAAATAAACCTATAGAATTCCAGACTATTTAATAAAAAGTACATGAAAGAAATTATGAGTTTAGAGTATGAGCTTTAATTGTTTTCTGCTGTAATAAATTTAAATTTTGCTGAATGCACCACACGTAGTGCAGTTTTAGCTTTTAAATAAAATAAAAAAATTCCCCTACTAGAATTCTAATTTAATTTGTGATTGTAATGAAAACTATTTGCATTCAAAATTTGATCTTATCAAGCGCCTTATAATTGAAGTGAACATTGATAATTGTTTTATAACTAACTGGTTATAATAATTGTTGTAAACTGCCTATAATAAACTGCAATAAAAAATCAAAAGAATTACCAGAAAATATTTTTAAATCCCGAATTGTTTTTGAAACTCGACAGACATAAATTTATACTTTTTCATATTTTTATAATATTATTTGCTTTTTTTATACAATATTCTTTCTTTATTATTTTTTTTTAATATTTTTATATTTTATTTTTATTCTCTTTTACCTGTTTTTTTCGGGGGGGGGGGGGACTTAAATAAAATTATTTTTGGAATATAATTTCGTCACTAACACTTTTTATATAAATACAAGAAAACCGCATATGAAGTGGGGAAAAAAAAATAAATAAATAAAAAACCGCACGAGGTTTGCGGTATCGTCTGCCTAATCTCCGAAACTTAGTTAATGATTGTTCGTTCAAAGAGTTTCAAGTAGGGAATGAAAAATTTATTTAAAAAAAAAAGTGTAGAATTCGTACATAAGAACCGCCTTTTCACCCTTTTTCATTCTTTTTTTTTAATCATTACGGCTTCCAC
This sequence comes from Caerostris extrusa, assembly GCA_021605095.1. Taxonomy (NCBI): domain Eukaryota; kingdom Metazoa; phylum Arthropoda; class Arachnida; order Araneae; family Araneidae; genus Caerostris; species Caerostris extrusa. Next base: position 20,339 of record BPLR01006776.1, read on the forward strand.
TATTTCCACGAATGCCATTCGAAGTTATCAAAAGTATAGCTAGCAGACCAAACGAAAGTGATTTACAGCTGGCAAAGGTAAGAAGTAAAGTGAAGAGAGAAGATGGAAGGAGAGGTAAAAAAAAAAAAAAAATATCCCGGGGTTAATGATGTCCTTTGGGGCGGTGAAAGTTTGCCGCAATTTTTTTTTTTTTCCCCTATATTTTTATTTTTTTTTTTTCTTTTTCTTTTTTTTTTTTTTTTTTTTTATATTTTTTTTTTCTTTAAGGATGTCGTCTTTGATAACGAGCTACTGCCAGAAGTTCTCGCAGTGTTTTTCTAACGCCTGACATTTTTAATGAGGTAGCTAGGATGTTGAAAAAAACGGAAAAGAAATTTACCGAAAAAGAATAATGAAAGAATAAGTAAAAAAAAAAAAAAAATATCGTCTGATATGTATTCGAAAATTATTTATTTTATTTTTGCCTTATTTATTTTCCTTTTTTTTTTTTTTTTTTTTTTTTGTATATTATAATCATTAAATGTACCAAGCTATTTTTTTCTCTCTCTCTGTGTTTTGCTTCTGGTTTTTTCTTTTCTTACAACCATATGGAAAATTTGTTCAATTAATTATTTTTCATATTTTGATCCTTCTATTTAAATAATAAAAAAAAAAAAAAAATTAGAAAAATAATAAAATAAAAAGCTTAAATCGGATGGTCGATTCCGAGGTACGTCTTAATTAGCCGGTCGTTTGAAATCGTAATGCCAGCGCGGAAAACCTGCTTTTAATTTGTTTAAAGGTTTAACGTTGTATGTGTTCATCAATTAGTTTTAAACTCTCGTGCTGCACTGATTATAGGTTTTTAATTGCTCCACACAAGTGAGAAGAGTGTACGGGATCGATACATTTAATTGAAGTTTTGCACTGGCTATTCGATGAGTAAGGTTGTGTAGTGATAAATGACTTAATTTTCTGGTTTAGAGATAATTGATTAGAATGTTTTTTTATTTTTTAAAAGGATTTTTAGTTGTATTTGTTACTCAAAATGCATGTAAAGAGTTTCTATTTGATTTTTTATTAGGTTGTTACTAAATATGTAATGTGAAGCAGTATTTTGAAGAAAAAAGAACGTTAGAAAAATATATATATAAATATATAATATTTTTTTTTTTTATTTATTTATTTATTTATTTTTTTTTTTTTTTGAATGCTTGAAAAATTTTGTCCGTTTGAGACCATTTTATCACTATGTTTTAAAATATGTTTTTTTTTTTTGCCAAATGTCAGATTAATTGTCTTGTAAAAAAAGAATACAAAATATTTTAGTGTAAAAAGTTTTTTTCCAGAAAATTGAGTTTGGGTTTGATTTTTGCACACTTTGGGCTTATTAGACTGGGTTCAACAGTTTAACGTGGATTCCGATCTATTAACAAGCACCCATGCCACCGCCAGCATTCGAACCTGAAGCCTGTGGTACCATAGGCCAGAACACTAGCCAATTGGCCATCAGGACAGCCACAAGAGAAGGAGGAAGGGGGTCTACATCCCATCAAATGTAGCAAATAGTCGAAAAAGTGGGAAGGTCTATTTGGGATCAAGGATTGGATCAGATTGACAGAAAAAAATTGAAAACTTCAGTAAACTGCATACTCCAACGTTAGTAATTTTCATATTAATGTGGTAAACATCTTTTTATATTGATAAAGAAGATTGCGTTAATGATGTTTAACCTAAATTAAAATTTACACATTCTATATAATTTATAACTTGAAACTTGTAGTATTATAAGCCAGAGCGCTAGGCAAATGGCCATCAAGCTGCTTGATTTCTGGCCATAAATTTGTAAAAAAATATGTATTTATCAAAAAAACAAATATATTCAATTCGTAAAATAGTTAGCATTCTACTCTTACTATTTCTTCATCATTGGAATGAAATTCTCATTTCGAAATTAAAAATGCTCATTCTAATAGACACGGGGTGTCATGAAGTTGTGACATGTTAGAAAAGTTTTAAATTTTCAGTCGTGTGGGAGTGATAGTATATGAAAATTCATATATTACTATTGCAAAAGTTAATAGAAGCTTGTACACGATACAATTCAATCATTGTCGTCTCGTTGCAGCATCCACGCCTCGTACTGAAGGAAGAGTGGGAAGATTCCATCAACTCCCTGCCACGACACCAACAAAAGAACTTCCCAACACCCTGAACATATTTAAAGTCAATCTCCAGCCTTGCAACATCCCATCTTAAGGCGGCCTTGCCTTTATGAAAAGGCCGGAGCTAGGCTCCACCAAGATACATCGCCGATAGTGTCGTGGCGCTTAAGAAAGTTATTGATGAAGACGGATTGCCGTTTTATCACCGCAATAGATTGGAAAGATAGAAGTTCCGAATTATTAAATCACAATTTGGGAAGGAAGGAAGAGACCTCTCTGCGCGATGGCAATCAAAAGAGGTTTAATCATACGAGGTTGAATGCGTGAAATGTTTTGTCTTACAGAAAGAAATCGTGTCCGTGATATCCTTCTCACTTGTTGTTCTTTCGATTTCATTTTCTTACAGAATTCATTCCGGTCTTTGGGGTGCCTTTGTTGTTTGTAGTAAACCACTCCCGAATAGGTATGGGTGTAGTGCGACGGATTCTTGGTGAAGATAATAAAGCTTTTGTATGCTAATTCGTTTGAATGGTTCGTTATTTGTCCGTGTAGTTCTGTCGTGATTGATTATTTCGAGTTGGATTTAGCGAGAATATAGATTTGTGCTATTCTTTGGATATCTATTGAGGGTGTTTGAAATGTTTGTTTGTGATGTGCTATGAATAAATTTTAAATTAATATTTATATTTTTTTATGTTCTATATATATCATGGCGTGAATTAGTTATGCAACAACGTTAATTAAAATTCTAATATATTAATCGGAAGATCTACCAAAGAAATGTAAGGTTTTTGTGTTATATCACAATTTGGGAAGGAAGACCTCTCTGCGATGGCAATCAAAAGAGGTTTAATCATACGAGGTTGAATGCGTGAAATGTTTTGTCTTACTACAGAAAGAAATCGTGTCCGTGATATCCTTCTCACTTGTTGTTCTTTCGATTTCATTTTCTTGCGGAATTCATTCCGGTCTTTGGGGTGCCTTTGTTGTTTGTAGTAAACCACTCCCGAATAGGCATGGGGTGTAGTGCGATGGATTCTTGGTAAAGATAATGATGGTACAAGTCGCTTTTGTATGCTAATTCGTTTGAATGGTTGGCTATTTGTCCGTGTAGCTATGTCGTGATTGATTATTTCGAGTTGGATTCTGCAACGATGTAGCTTTGTGCTATTCTTAGGATACCTATTGAGGTTGTTTGAAAGATTGAATAAGATTTGTTTATGATGGGTTCTAAATACATTTAAATTAATATTTATATTTTTTTATCTTTGATATATATCGTTGCTTGAATTAGCTAAGTAACAAAGTTAATTTGAATTCTAATATAATAATAGGGAAACCTGCCAAGAGAAATGTAACGTTATATTTATGAATTTATTTATAACGTTATTTATAACGTTATATTTATTTAGAAATGTAACGTTATAGAAATGTTCGTGTTATATTCTGTGCCTCCAAAAATTGCACTGATTTTTTTTTTTTTCCTTCTATCTGTAGAAAAATAATTTTTCTAATTCAATATATTCGCACGAGTAATAATGCATGCTGATTACTTTTAGATCTTTTGTAATGTTAAAAATCGTTAATTTGTCGTATTAATTATTTAGAATTTCCAAAACAACTCTCTCTTTACTATAAATACTCATTGCTAAAATAAATTTTGCAAAATAATTGCGATTTGTAATTAATTTGATCATTTTTATAAAATTTTTGTATTTCTTATTCCCGATGCAATATATTCAATAAAACTTAATATAAAATATGAAATAATTTTAAAGAATCAAAACTAAAATACAATTTGCTGGACTAATATGTAAGAAAAAAACAAAACAAAAAAAAAAAAAAACAGGTTATCCATAAAATTTAAAATTTCATGTAAGAAAAAAATAAAATAAAAATAACAGCACACTTAATATAAAAAAAAAAATTATAAACTCTTTTCTTTTCTCAAAAATCTCATTTTCACTTAGAAATAAAATTGTCATTGCTTTTCACCTGACGATCTTTTACAACAATTTTACGTTATTTAATTATATTATTATTAGCTCGTGAAAGTAGGCAAGGACAAGAAAAATCTCGCACCCCATAACAATTCCGATAATTTTATGGGTAAAAAAACATTTCATTAAATCACGAGCTTTCCAGAAACTTGCTTTAGAGAACTGTCAGATAAAGCATAGTCAAAATATATCTTTCGAATGTAACTGATACTGTGGAAAAAAAAATTTAGTGATTTGTTCAGTTATTTATTTTTGTATCATCAGCGCTAAGATTCCTAAGTTATAAACTATTGTGTTCTTTATATCGTTATCTCCCAGTCAAATTTTCCGAGCAAGTTATTTTAAACCCATATATTAAAATCATTCAACAAAACAAAATATATCAGTCATGTAATCGAAATCTTACAGAAGAATCTTGCATACTTATTTCTGTCCCTCCCATCTTTTATTTGGAAATCAAAATTAAAAAAAAAGAATATCTTAACGCAATGTATTAAAATACATATGCATAGGAAAAGCTGAATATTTGCAAGGAATTTCAATATTATTTTTTAATCTGCTACAAGAATAGCCTATAATTGCTACAATCTTCCAAAAGATACCACCACCTCCCATTCCACTAATACCTTATTCTATTCCAAGTACTCTTAATAGAGTCAAAAATTGAGAGTCGAGGTCACAGCAGTATGCGTACCTAAATAAACAATTTCACAGTTCATTTCTCCGGGCGTCTTCGCTGATGAGCTTTGTTCAGTTTACCCTGCCATCATTACACTCTGAACCTTTGGCCTTGCAATTCGCACGCACATCTTCCGTCTTAACATCCTATCTCTCTTTTTTTTTTTCTATTCTAGTTTTTGCCCTATCTTTCTCGGTAGGCTGAGAAAGTATATTGTTGCAGGAATTGGAAATAATGTTGTCAGTTCTGCCCATTATAGAATCTCTCACGGTTGATGTGGAGTTCCTGGATTTTAAGTAACTTGGGGTTGTTGTTCTTGGACAATTTAAGAATAAAAGGAAATGTTTCTAATGTTTTAGAATGCTTCAGAACAAAGGAAATGGAATTAATTTTTAGATTACATTAGATTTATTACATTATGATCTTAAAATAAATTTCTTACTAAAAAAATAATAATCTTTCATCGCATGTTGTTTTTTGATGTCAGTGTGTTGTCAGATATTTTATATTAAAAATCGGATGTCAGATATTTTATATAATACCCATAATTTTTTTATCGGATTTTCCATCTATTAATAAGCGGGGCATTTAATAAAGTCTCAAGAGTGTGTTGTTGTATTGTTAAGATAAAAAGTTAATTAATTTAAATTAAAAATTAAATTTTATTTAATTTTTATATGTCACTTTCATAAGATTTGATAAAATTATAAGATAAAATCATTTGACTTATATAAAAACGCTATACATTTTAAAAAAATAACGATAAAAGTTTACACAAAATATTACACATTTACATTTTTATTACACAAATATGAAAAGTTACGTATCATAAAAATTAAATTTTTATGATACGTAACTTTCATATTTGTGTAATAAAATGATTTGATTTGTATAAAAACGTTATACATTTTACATTGTTTTCTAATGTAAGAGTGTGTGTGCATTATTTTTTAGAATTTTAGAACAAATGAAATTTAATTAATCTTTTTTAGGATTTAATTTTTGAAGCATTTCAATGAATGCATTATAATTAGTAATAAAATATCTTATTTTATATTTATGAGAAAATTGAACATTTTTAACCTGTTAATCAGTTCATACAATTCTTGATGACAAATATTATTGAGACAATTGAAGCATCTTAATTCAAAAGTTTTCAATTTATGTTCATAATAAAAAAGTCTTCAATACATTGAAAACTTCTGCATACCACCAATGGACAGAGTGTATAATTTATTTTCCATCATTTAAAGCTATGCAAATAGATATAAAAAGAGCAGTAGCCTACATTTAATCCTGCATTTCCATATTATATTGCAGAAGTTAATATATATAAAAAAAAATAATAAAACTTCATCCACTCACTGCGTATCCTTTTGCGCATTCGAAAGGGGGGATAGAACAGAAGCAGCAACTCACAAATGGAGAGAGACAGAAATGGAAAACTTCCAGTCTAGCCTTGAGCTAAAGATTGTTTTCCTACTTGCACCTTATTTTTCTTCGTCCTACACCCCCCTTTTTTTTCTTTCTCCTCCCCCCTGTCTGCCGATTACCTTTCAGCCTGTGTCATCTCATGTGTCATTAGTTCGCAAATAACAGCCTCCGTGAAAACCATGTTTCCAGTTCTCTCTCTCTATCTCTTCTTTATTGTTAGTGTTTTTCTTTATTTTCTCGGAGCATTTTTCTTTTCTTTTCTTTGTTTTTCTTTTTTGCAGCAGTGTATATCTATCGTTCCGCTACCGACGCCTGGATGAAGGTAGGTGAGAAGCCATCAGGTCATCCGATTTGTGTCCGGATGGTCTTTTTTCCCATAAAGAAGAATCGTTCTCGTGATGACCTAAGCAGTGGTGATGTTCATATGGATTGACAGTGTTTCATCGTTGGGTTTCGTACCGGTGTTTGTAATGTGGACCCGGATTGGGTTTCGCTGATTTTTATCTGGTCCAGCTAGGTTGCCATACTTGGTTAAGCGGGTATATGGTTATCTTTCGTAATAAATTCACGCAATTATTAGTTTACTCAATAATGTCCTTGTGTATTTAAAAATTTATATATGTTCAACTTCACAGCGTATTCGTATTAATTTAATTTATTTGTTTATTTTTGTAATATTTTTAAATTTGTTGCTTGAAAATCTTGCGCCCTTTTCTTGCATTATAAAAAATGAAGTAAAATTTGTCCTGTAGCTAATTTATCAGTTCATAAAATTTTTAATTTTTTTTTTACCCATAGGCAGTAGCTATATATTTATTTAATAATTATGAGTTGTTTATTGGGGCCTGATGGCAGAGTGAATAGCGCTCGGTACCACAGGTTTCGGGATCGAATACCGGCTGTATCATGGATGTTTTCAGTGGTTCGGATTCTATTTTAGGTTCTGGACTAGTGTGACTGTTGTACGTAGGGTTCACAACCTTACCTCGTTAAAATGAAACATCACAAGTTTCTGTATCTGCCAGGAGGAGATGGTCTTGCCCACTATGGGGCATGTAACATTTATTGTAGTTACACTGTATTTTACATGTGTAAATTTACGTAATATTACAGCGCATTTGTATTTATTCATTTGTTTACTTCTGTAAAATTTTAAAAACTGTTGCTTTAAAATCTTGAGCACTTTTCTAGCAATAAAAACCATTTATTAAGAGAAAGTAAAAGTTAGCATGTGGGCTCGTAGCTGAAAACATGTAATTTACATTTTTTTTACGCAGTAAAAGCTATATATTTATTTAATAATTTTTTGTCGCACTGAGGTCTGATGCTCGAGCCACTAGCACTTGGTACCAAAGATTTCGGGCTTGAATACCTGCGGTGTCATGGATGTTTGTAACGTTCGATTTCTCATTAAACCGTTGATCCCTGTCGAATGTGACTGTTGGGCATCGGGCTGACAAACTTACTCTGTAAAAAGATAATAATTCTCATGTTTCGTAATCTGACAGAAGCCCTTGTTCCACCATGGGGTTGTCGCGCCATTGCAGAAGAAGATTTGTCTTTTAATGTATAAGATTTACAAAACTGACATTAATATTAATTTTAGACACATATGATGTCAAAGTATTTAAAAAATCAAACTAAGTATTTATATTAAATAAAATTTTTTTGGCCACCTTAAGTTAAAGTTCTCTTTAAAAAATATAATTGAATCTATTATATCATTCGAGACAGGTGTCATTCATTTATAAAAACAAAAGAATGAAATGTCATTTTAGAGTTTGTTTCTTTTTGCTAATAAATATAAAAAAAACAAATAAAATTAAGACGATTAATTTATTTCAGATTTCATTTTGTGAATTTTTGCTTACACCCTACAATCTTTTTCATTGATTATTTTTAATTTGTTTATAATCATGTAATTAGTTCTCAAATAAATTGCTTAAAGTGACTGTATACCCGGTTTAATTAGCCTAAAGTGTGCAGAAAATGACCGTAGTGCGAGAAACCAAACCAAACCTGTTAGAATCTAAACATGATTTTGAAATAGCTGCTGCTGAAAAGCATTTTAATGGTAAGATAAATATGACAAGACTTCAATCAAAAACAGAATTACCCTCTGAATGTGTTTGACCTTTGTCTGAGTACCATTTAGATTACATGCATAGCTTCTGATAAAGGTACAAGGGCAATCGATATTTTTTTTTTTGTGTATAAGCGCTGTTTTTGGTCAATAGAAATGATAAGAAACCTGAAAGCAAAAACGATTATGAAATCTAAATGGAAGAATTTACCTGTTTTCCGTTTATTTATTATTCTTACAGAAAATTCCTGAGATTGTAGTGTTTCTGTTTAGTATAATTTCTGAATATCTGTTATTCGACAAGAAAAATAAGGTGAGGAATTCAAAAATAGAGGGAATTTATGATTTCAATGAATTTAAATTCGAATTTCATTGCGATAAATTTTCAATAAATATTCGAATAATTGAATGTGTGATAAATAATGGTAAAATTAAATATTCTGGATTATTATTTTTATTTTTTAATTTTTATTGTTAAAAATTGCAAATAATTTATGTAAAATATTTTTTTATTGGAAAAATTTGAAATGATTGAAATATGACTCGCTTTCGTGACAGTGTAATATATTAAATATTTTTACATATCGATTTGGACATTATCATGAACTTTATCATGATTTATTGCAGTTTGAAAGTTTGGATTTTATCGTGAAGCTTATAAACTTTACTATTGTTAATTAATTAGTGCTATGAAATGATTAGATATGTGCATATGATTGAAATGGATATGTAATAGGATTGAAATATGTCTCGCTTTCATGGCAGCATAATATATAGTAAATATTTTTATATATCAATTTGGATATTATCATGAACTTTGCAATTTATTGTTGATTAAATATTGCTACGAAATGATTAAGTGTGTGTATATTTATGACAGAATGAAGAAAAAAATTTGTTTCTAATAGTATAGTTTTAGTAGTAATTAAATATTAATTCACTTAAAATGTGCTATTAGGAAAAAAATTTTTTGGTCTTCGCTAATTTGATTTTTGGAATATGTTAACTTTATTCAACTTCATGGAATGAATGCCACTCTTTGGATTAGAATATTTTTCTAGCTATCCTTTAAAAAAAAAACTGCTCCATATTTGTGTTCCGTGTATAAAAATTTCTCATTAATCATTTTTGGTCTCTGGTGCTCGGTACCACAGGTTTCGAGTTTCTGTGGTACCATGGATGTTTTGTAGTGGTTCGGAATACGCCTTAAACCATATACCCGGCTTTAATATGATTGTGGCATATTAAAGACGGCTATATGGTTACCGTACATATAGACACAGATATTGGGCTGACGATTTTACCCTAAAAAGAAAACATCTGTCTCGAAATCTGCTAGTTGGCAAATGGCCTTGGGCCACCATGAAGCACCAATGAAGAAGAAGAATCATTTTGGCATATAACATCGATTCATTTTACATCTAAAGAAGAAACACTTATTGTATTTAAGATTAATAATGAAAAAGTGTCTTATAAATAAATGCTTTAGTTGCAGATAGTATTAAATATGAATTCGATGATATTCCTTCAACTCTTCAATAGTTTTATCATATTTTAAATAATGCATCTTGCCGACGTAATCTGTTCGCTACATTTGCCACGGTAACAACTGGCTAGAGGGGGAGAGAACCTCCTCAAATTCTTTTGGTAACCTTAATTAAGAACTACAACTTAATATCAAGGGCGCTCCTGAGACAGACGATAATATCGAATGCGATATCCAGGAGAAGGGGTTGACAGGTCACCCATTCGAACAATTAATATTGCGGACGGAACACAATTAAAATTCCTCGAGCCGCTTTTCCACAATCAGTGAGTTTCCAAATAATTAAATGTCAATTGTGTCTGAAAACTGTTAATTGAATTCTGGACCAGATGGCTCTCCGGCGTCTCTGGCTTATTTCTTCTCGCCTGGGCCGAGGCGAAAAAATCGGACTATCGATTTTAATCTGAATCGTTTCATAAGACTCCGTCATTCCATGAGGTTCAGCTCTTTTCTCTGGTCTATACGAATCTTTGGCAACTAGTACTAGTTATGTTTGATTTGCTGTAAATCGTGATCTATACAGATATTTCAGTGCCTCGTGAGAATTTTGTATGAAATCCTGAGATTGGCAGAGTGAAAATTGATGAGGAATTTATAAATGGTATTTCTCAATATGGAAATTGTGATTTCGATGAGGTATAAGTAATATTTACATTACATAAGTATTTTTATGTAACTTTTTAATAATTTTTTAATTTTTTCATCTTGCTGGGCCAAGGCGAAAAATCAGATTATTTGTTTAACCTGAATCGTTTCGTAAAAACCCATTCGATAAGTACAGCTCTTTTCTGTACACGAACTCTTTTCTCAACTAATATTAGTTGCATTTGTTCTCTCATTCTCAACTAATATTAGAATTTTGAAATCATTTGAGATATTGCATACTTTAAAGTTGATGATGAAAGATCTTTGATCGAATCTTTCTCACATACTAGTTACATTTTTTGCTGTAAATCATGATCTATAAAGATACATAAATCTATACTTGTGAGAATTTTGTAAGAAATCATATTTGAGATTTGAATTCTTTAAAGAAGATGATTGTAAATACTTTAAAATGGTTGATTTTTTGATGAGGTAGATCTTTGATATACGAATCTTTCTCAACTAATACTAGTTATATTTGGATTTGCTGTAAATCATGATCTATACAGATTTTTCAATGTCTCGTGAAAATATTGTATGGAATCCTGAGATTGGCACAGATATTGAATACTTTTAAGTTCATGATAGTGAATTTATAAATGGTCATTCTCAGTATGGAAATGTTTTTGGTGATGTAGAAACATATTTTTTTATGTAATTGTTTTTAATAATTTATCTAAAGAATTACTCTTTCGATAAGTTAATTTAATAACCAAACTTAATTACCATGTTTTACTGGAATATGTATTATTGGTTTCAGTAATTTATCACTCATTGCACATGCTCATTGCCAACTGTAAATGTTCATTCTCAATATGAAAATTACAATTTTGATGAGGTAGAAACACATTTATATATAAAATTGTTTTTAGTGATTTATCTAAAGAATTACTCTTTCGATTTTTTAATTTAATAACCAAACGTAATTACCTTGCTTTACTGGAATTTATGTACTATTGGTTTCAGTAATTTATTACTCATTGCAATTTATAAATGGTCATTCTCAATATGAAAATTACAATTTTGATAGGATAAAACGTATTTTTATAAAACTATTTTTAATAATTTTCTAAAGAATTACTCTTTCGATCTGTTAATTTCATAACCAAATATAATTATTTAACTATATTTACTCTGTGAAGTACTTTAACATTATATTTTTAACAACAATGCCAAAAACATTTTTCTACTAAATTTTTCTAATGATTTTGAAGTATTCAAATATACAAATCATGTTAACCCTATTTCTACGATTCGTTTCTAAAAAGCTTAATCATAAATTTGAAAATTTTTTGTAAAATATTTGTTTAAATTAATGAGATGAATTAAAAACTCGGCTACAATTTGATGGCGTGTTTCAAATAAAAATATGTTTCGCATCCCAGCAAATATTCTCTGTCCCATCCTGCTGAAATTAAACGAAGTAAGGATTAATTGCAAAATATTCATGTTTGTGTATTTTACTGGAAGTAATTATCTTTTTTTTTTTTTTTTTTTTTCAATTTGGGGTTGATATCTAAATATTTATGAATTCTATCACGAATCACCTGAAATATCCAAGATGAATTCTATTGTGAATCCTCTGAAATATCTAAAATGAATTTTATTATGAATTCTCTGATATATCTAAAATGAATTTCTTTTGTGAATTGTCTGAAATATCTTAAGATCAGTTATCTCATGAATTCTCTGAAATATCTAAAAGGAATTCGTGAATCCTCTGAAATATCTAAGATGAAGTCTGCTATGAATCTTCTGAAATATCTAAAATGAATTCTATTCTTCTTCTTCTGAAATATCTAAAATGAATTCTATTATGAATCTTCTGAAATATCTAAAATGAATTCTATTATGAATCTTCTGAAATATCTAATATGAATTCTATTGTGAATCTTCTGAAATATCTAAGGTGAGTTCTATTAAGAATCTTCTGAAATATCTAAGACGAATTATATTATGAATTTTCTGAAACTGTGATAAGTTTCTAAATGCATTTATTTTTATTTATCTGAGTTTTAAGAATTTTTCTGATCCAAAAAATTGCTTCATTTTTGAAAAAGATAGAATCCTTTGTACACTATGTTACATTAACGTAAACGATCGGTTTCTTCTTCTACTTCTTTTTCTTTTTTACTCTAATTTTGTTTAAATCTTAAACGGTTCCTTGAGAGAGCAGCAACCTTGAGAAAAGCTGTTGCCATTAAAAAGAAGGAAATGATCGCGAAACGTACATTTATCTCAATTGATTGGAAGTTCGTGAGGCTCTTTTCCTAGCATAATTATTACACTCTCCTTTTTGGCGAGAACCAAAATGACCCGAAAAGTGGCAAATCTTGTTTCGGAACGTAGATTTTTAAACTTTCTTTCTCGTGTATGTGTATCTGAGATAGTTTTTTTAGTTATTTATTTCTTTTCTTTTCTTGACTTGAGGAAGAAGTCTTTTCTTTTTGTCGGTATACTTTGTTGGATGGTTTTTTTTTTTTTTTTTTTAAATCTTTATTTTGACTAGACATTATCTTTTTGGATATATTCAAGAGATTGATTTCTGTAAGGGGACGTATTTTGGTTTGAATCAAATTGTCTGTCTAAACATTCCAGATTCGAAGTAAGGTTATTGTTATTCAGATATTTTATGAACTTTGTGTTGAAGATGCATTTTTTTTGTACTGAGTGTTGAAGCTAAAGATATTCAGGTGTTTATTAGTGATTTTAATAAATATGCTTCGATTTATTAAAATTTTTATACTACATACAAAAAAAAGCTTGTAAAATTACATATCAATACTGTTTGATGTATTGTTTAATGTATACCATTACTTAATTACTATAAGTATGTACTATTACTATATGCAAAATATTATACTACTATTGTTTAATGAATACTATACAGGTTGATGTTAACTTCTTAATGTTTAAAATAGATTAATATTAACATACGTCCTTTTGTAAATTCCCCCCAAAATCTCGTTTCGTCTTTTTATAAGTAATTTGTTTGTTTCTACTTCATACATTAAATTGGACACATTATATTCCAAAACATATTTTAGTTCGTAAATAATAATAAAGGAACCTCGCATATTTTATGGTATTTCTAAGCATTTTAGACTTGTTTCTAATGTTATCATTTTATAAATTTTTGTAAGTCCAGATTTCAGTATAAATTATTTAGAAAAAATCGTTATTTCTTTAATTCGTTCAAAATTCAAATTGCTTCTTTAGTTACTTGAAGAATGACAGTATGAAATTAATTATCTTGTACACAAAGTTCATAAAATATTTAAATAACAATAACCATACTTCGAGAACAGCTGAATCCGGAATGTTTAGTCAGAATAATTTGATTCAAACCAAATTCATCTTACAGCCAATCTCTTGAATCTAGTCAGAAAGATAAATTGTTGCCAAAATTTATATTGTGTTTAATTCAATAAATTCCTACGATACAAAATCTTGTCCATTATTAAATTCGTTGCAAGTTATAAAATTAAATAGAAAGAAATGTTTCGTAATGTCGTAAATTCCGCAAGAAAAAGAAAAAAAAAGGAAAAAAATCATATTTCATGTAATATAGAATCATATACATCTTGACGTCATATGCGTCTCTTGAATCTAGTCAGAAAGATGAATTGTTGTCAAAATTTAAAATGTGGTTCTTTGAATAAATTGCTGCAATACAATTATTAAATTCATTGCAAGTTACAAAATTATTTAGAAATAATTGTTGGCTATTTCGTGAAATCCACAAAAGAGAAAAAAAAAAGAACGAAAAACATATTTCATATGACGTAGAATCATATATACGCCTTTTGAATCTAGTCAGAAAGACGAATCCTTGCCAAAATTTATAATTTATTTCCGTGAATAAATTCCAAAAAATTCAATTCCACCAAAATGCCAAAATTTATAATGTATTTCATTGCAAGTTATATAATTATTGAAAATTGTAATAAAATAATTATTATAAAATTATTTAGAAAGAAATGTTTGCAATTTCATAAAATCCGTAAAGAAATAAAAAAAAGAAGGAAAAAAACATATCATGTGACACAGAATCAGATACGTCTTGACCTCATATACGTCTCTTGAATCTAGTCAGAAAGATGAATCGCTGCCAAAATTTATAATGTGGTTCACTGAATAAATTCCTGCAATACAAAGCCCTGACCCTTATTAAATTCATTGCTATTCTGTAAATTCTGTAAAAATTCATTTGCTATTTTGTAAAATCCACGAAGAAAAAAAAAAAAAAAAAAAAACATATTTCATGTGGAACGCATTTAAACTAGGTAAACATTGTGATTTGCATATTCCAGAAACATGACAAATGTACTTCAATGATTAAATACCAGTAAGACAAACGGTAAATACTGGGAAATTCAAATATTCTTTATATCCAAATAAAGCTTCAACATTTTGGAAATCCTTCCACTGCTTGTTGTAACACAAGAAAGAAAAATAAAGAAAACACGTCTACAACATCAGCGTAATCATTTTCTGAGCGAGAAAACTCGCCTTTTTAAATCATTGATTTATTTGGGCAAATCCCACAATGGCAATGCGTGATTTATGCCGGCCATTTATCCTGTGCATTGTTTTGCCTGCTTAACGCACAAGCGGCCCCATTCTTGTAAATATGTCTTCTCACAAGATGTATTGGGCGACTCTGTCTTTTGTACTGGCAAAAGCGTCCTGATTGAAATATTGGGACAGTGCTGTGCTCTGATGTCTGTTTCTTTCGCATCTTTTCTTTTCTTCTTTTTTGATGCCAGGATAAACAAAAAAAATGACATACGATAGAGCTGTCGTGTGTTTTTGTTGGCTTTTGTTGCTGCTGTTGGGGATGCAGTAACAGTTATTCTTTTTTTTAAAGTTACTTGTTTCTCTTTTTTTCAATAAAAATTATTTATAGCATGTAGGGGTTGGAATGAATAAGTTTTATAGGATTTATTGGTGAATATATTTTCATTGTATGTTTATTTATTTTATAGTTATTTTGATTGTATGTGTGTTTAATGCCACTAACAACCCATCAACTAGCGATGGGAGGTGGGCATTGCCTTCAGTGTGTGTATATTTTAAGATAACTACCTATCATTGACACATTGTATGAGTACCCCCACCCCCTACCCCTTGGTAATTTCCTACCAGGCAGTGTAATCTGATGGCCGATTCTGGCATTTGGTACCACAGACTTCAGATTTGAATCCTGGCGGTTGCATGGATGTTTGTGAGTGGTTCGGAATCCACGTTAAACACGTCCCGGTCTAATTAGCCTGAAATGTGAACAAAATGACCGTAGAGCGGCGTATCAAAATAAACCTACCAGGCAACATGACTATCGACGTGAGACACTATATACGCATTGTCACCATGCTCATCGTGACTTCTCTTTTTTTAAAATCGTTACAACTGACTGCTCCAGCGAATTTCAATCTGAATCTACCTTGCCCACTAGCTGCGCTCATTATCACCGGCCACATATAGAGAAGTTTTGTATTTTTGCGTTGTTTTTATTTAGATTATTATATCATTGGGGAATGACTTCTAAGAGTTTAATATCGGTCATTATGACTCACGTGAACTTTAAATGGTAAATATTGTAAAGAAGGTACTTCAGTAAGTTTGGCTGGGAAAAGATAAACAGAGAATTCATTGAAAAAAGAGAGAGAGAGAAAGAGATTCTAAGAGAAACATATTTAACATTAACATTACACAATGTTAAAAAGGTTTCTTTTCATCTCGATTCTGTTATAAGCTTCATATCTGCAAATTTATCGCATAAAAATGATTTTAATTCGTAAACAACGTGTATATATCACACCATGCATTAAAATTCATTTTGTTCATTAATTATATTGTATTTAATTCATTTGTATTATTCAGATTATGAAAACTTTTGTTGTTACGCCTTAACAAACAAAATATTTTAATATTTGGATATTTAAACTCTTGAAATTTCCCATGATAGTGGTAAGAATCATTAAAATTTTTTATTTATTATTTATTTTATTTTATAAATGCCAAACATTGGCGCCTAAGGCATTAGTTCCCTGGCTTTCCATACTTTTTGACCATACCCTCCTACCAAGTCAGTGCATTACAATTATTTAAAATGTTCAAAAGTCATAGGCCGACTAGAGTCACACAAAATATAGTTTGAGGAATCTATCATTACAATTCTATAGAGAATGTCACATAAACAGTCATGGCATTAAAAAAATAAATGTTCTTCTTTTTACAAATCTTTTCACCTTGTACAAAACAGCAATAATTGAAACAAATTATTAAAAGAAATAAACGTTAATCTCTGAAATTTACACAAAAGCAAGCATCATAATTTTATAGATTGCATTTTAATTAATGCACTTTCGCTTAAAAGATATTCAATTGAAAAGGAAAACATTAATTTTTTTTGTATAATATTTTTAATTAAATACTACCGACATACACAAAAAATCTGATTAGGCAATTTGAAAACTAGAATGTATTTAAATGTAAAGATTGATGAACAACATAATAAATAAAAAAAATAAATTTGATCCACATAATTAACTTAAATGGGCAATTGAACTCAATTGTAAAGATCCATTAAAAAAATTTTTCTGATATGAATTAAATGCCACCACATACATAAATCTGTTACTTTATATATGTTTGATTAGGTAATTATGATAAATTAAAAGTATTCAAATTTAAAGATTTCTGAGGAACAGCATAATAAATAAAGAAATTGAATTCAATTATTAAGAGCCATTTAAATTTTTGTGATATGTTTAATTAAATGCCACCACATACACAAATCTATTTCTTTGTGCATGTTGATTAAGCAATTGTGAAAAATTAAAATGTTTTCAAATTTAAAGATTTCTGATGTACAGCTTAATAAATAAAGAAATTAAATTTGATCCACATAATTAACTTAAATGACAATTTATGTCCGCCAACGGAAATGGTAGCATTATTTTGCATAAATAACAACCTACCAGAATAAATCCACATATCCCGTTGCGCTTTTCAAAAATCCCTTTTGGCACCATCTAAAAATAAACCTGTAAAGTGATCCAAGTAAACGCACAAAATGCGCCCATGCTGTTTTAAGAGTCGGAAAGGAACATTAACTTGAAGAAAGAAAAATTGTGAATGAAATTTCGTACTCCCCTAATCTTCCAAGCAAACTAACATTGATCATTCCTTTGTCATTTTTAAAAACCCCATTTTTCCCCCACCACGGTTAAAGTTACCGCTTTCATTCTAATGACCATTAAATTCTCTTCAAATAGCTCCTGATAGCCCTAGTGTGTTGCCTTTGTTTCATTATTCACTTCCTCAACCATTTTTTTTTCTTTGTTGTTGCCAGCAAGTTGAAAAAAAAAAAAGAAGAAATAAATAAAGAAAGGGTCGACTTGAAAATTATAAATTATTGATAACGGGCCCTCGCCCGTTTGTGTATAAAATGCAGTTTTGAAAAATGATGAATATAATTAACGTCAGGACCAACGCTTTCTGCTGCTGCAAGGTTTTTTTATTTATTTATTTTTTTTTTTTATCTCTACTTTTTATTTATTTTTGCGAGTGTTCTTTCTTCATCGTGCCGTGAGAAATATTATTTTAATCATGCTTTGTATTTTGCCAGGTGCCTTCTTTGTAAATTGAAAAGATCTGGTTTAGTTTAGGTCTTTTTTGAGAGTGGAGTGTTTGAGTGAATGTTATGTGTTTAGAGATATTACACATAGTGTATTTGTTTAATTGTCATTGTATATTATTTGAACACGTTCTACCAGAAGAGGTCGAAGGCCTTTCCATCTGTCGTAATTTAAAAGCAAGCTATTGTTGTAAACGAAGATTTGTACACATGCGTTGTTTAATCAAAATGCTTTGTTGAATGAATAAAACGAAAGTAAATCAAAATTGTTTGTAGACATATACATGTAAATTTGGAATCTGGAAATGTGCTTTTAAAACACAGGGTAATAACCGGTAAAATATTAATTGCTATTTGTATTTTGTGTTAGAAAAATATAAAATAAAATACATACTCAAACATAAGTTTTTAATACGAAAGTACACTTTCAAATATGTACAAAATGGCCAAAGATAGGCACATTTATTCTATCATGGTATTTTCATGAAAGTTTTTTCAAGAAACTGTCTTTATTTGTTCCACTTTCTGATTCATAAAATCTGGAATTTTTAAACTAATTAAAAGTCAAACTTTCCAGTCTTACATAAAATATATATTCAAACATAAGTTTTTAATACTAATATTTACACTAACAAAATGGCCAAAGATAGACAAAATTATTCTATCATGATGTTTTCATGAAAGTGTTTTTCCAAGAAACCGACTTTATTTGTTCCACTGTTCTGATTCCTAAAATGTGGAATTTTTAAATTTATTAAAAGTAAATTTTTAATTATCACATAATTGAAATAATCTATCTGTAAAAGCTAAATTATTCAACAATAAAAATAGGAACCTAGATAAAATGGCCAAACTATGGCCAAAGATAGACACAATTATTCTATCATGATGTCTTCATGAAAGTGTTTTTCAAGAAGCCGCTTTTCTTTTATTCCATGGTTCTAATTCATACAATGCGGAATCTTTAAACTAATTGAAAGTCAAACTTTCAAGTCTCGCATTTGTGAAATGATCTGTCTGTTTTTAGAACTAAATTATTCAACAATAAAAACAGCAACCTACATAAAATATGAAAAATGGCCAAACTATGGACAATGACGCTCTCTGAACATTTAAAGGTCTTTAAATGCCATAATCAATATTTGTCCAATAATTTATACAAGATATTTTCAGAACAGGTTTTTGAAAACAATCAATTCAAAATTTCATGTAGAAGACCTTAAAAAATTTCTTTTCGTATAGATTCTTCGACTATTATTAAGCGCGATAGTTGAAAAAAAAAAAAAGTATCGTTTAAAGAATGTCATTGGTTAAGATGTGATTTTCCATTTTTGCTTATGTTGTTTCTTTTATTGTTGAATAATCTAGCTCTAATAGATCGATTATTTTTAATATTGTGGCTAATTACTGAAATATTTGAACCCTTTTTTACGAATTCGGTCACGTTGACCACTCAGACTAATGATGATGATGGATCTGTCGCTTTACCTCCTAATTACTCGCGTGGGGTAATGCAATTACGACCCCAAAACGCACTATTACTGAGAAATGTTACTGCGCAGCTGTCTTTGGATTCTTCTGTCCAAACCTTCATTAACTAATAGCCCAGAAGGCAACAGGTTATGTTTTTGTTGTGTATTCGTGGATCTCATTTTCATATTCTAACCTCACATAAATGCATAACTTTTCCTTAAAACGACATAATTATTCAATTTTGATATGAGCCACTTATGACGCTATAAAATATGCTAATATGAAAATAACATACTGAAAAATGCACTATGTTACTATTTGAGAAATATTATAAAATTTATTAAATTCTATTCTATTTGTTAAATTTATTTTCAAGATCATCTATTTTCTTCATCTATTTCTCTCAAATCTTACTCAAAGTTGAGCTAAGTAATTTTTTATACTAATATTTTATATTTTTAATAATTAATTAAATTTAACACTAAAATTTTATATTTTAGATAATTAATTAAATTTAACACTGATATTTTATATTTTTATTAATTATTCTATTAATTTTATTAAATGAGCAAAATTTAAGCCATTATTTTTGCTCAAAAAATTTTACATAAATATAGTAATCCGTTGTATATTTCAAATTTTTTGATAATTATTCTAACTATTATTTATTCTGTTAATTATATTATTAGTAAATTAAATCAAATAGGTGAGAATTAAATTATTTTATTTTTGTAATTGAAGTGTTTTCCATTGTTTAACAATATTGTTTATATTTTACATAGTTATTTATTTATTTAATTTAAATTATTTTCATGGATTAGATTATTAAATTCACTGCAGTGGATGTTTACGTGATAACGATTTTTTTAATAATAATATTTATTTCTTGAGTAAATATATTTCATTTTCTATGGTAAAGCTTTTTAGTGTATCCATTCTAAAATAAAGCCTTAGCGCTGAAATTGAAACGCATAATAAACACTAGGTTCAATCTACTCTATGCAAAGATAAACATGCGTACTATATTGCATTTTTAGTATGATAAATATTGTACTATGCAAAATAATGTTTACTCGATAAACATAGTTACCGGTCTGATATCGAAAATATCGTGTAAACATTTGATTTCAACTCTAATGCGACGGACTTTCACTGTTATTACCTTGCATCGATAGTTACATTTTCCTCGCTCTATATCTGAAACTGGTTTAATAGTCAAGGCGCTTTTCAGACAATTGCTTTGATTATTATGAAAAATAATTTAGAGATAGGATGGGTTCTTTTTTTTTATCGCTAAGTCTGTAATGGTGTTTCTAAAAATAAAAATGTAATGTTTCGTATATCTTTTGGATGAGATTTTTGCTCGTAATTTTTTTTTTTTTTTTCCTGTTGATAATATTGATAAGAATTTATTTACACTGAATTTAAAACAAACTACATTGTATAACTTACGGATATTGCTTACGGAAAGCTATATTGTTTAAATTACGGAAAACTATATTGTACAGTAGAACCTCTATAAGTAGAACTTCAAGGGAAACGCCAAATAATTCGAGTTATAAAGTTTTCGACTTTGGAGTTTGTAAAGAAATATTCGATTTGTAGAGGTTTAGATTCTTTCTAACTTGAGTTAGAGAGGTAAAATAAATAAAAATTCAAGTTACAGAGCTAATAAACATGTTTATTTGCCACTTAAAAGTTATATTATGTACTACAATAAAAAAAAATCAAAATAATTCCGAAACATTTTTAAAATTCAAAATATTATGTATTAAAAAGTCAGTTATATATTCATTTATTTATATATATATTTCTTTGCTTTAGACAATTCGATCGTTCTCTATCTATAGCGTTATCTAAGCTATAAAGAGCAGAAAATGCTTTTTCTTCCGAGTTGCTAGTTTGCTCTATGAAATGCCGTAAAACATTTAATGCTGTTCTTGCCTCTTTGATGGAAACCCATGGAGCACATGTTATTTTATTGGAGTCTTCTATGACATCTAAATCATTAGTTTCAGTTTCTTCTCGAGCTATAAAGGTAATTAGTTTCAAATGATCGAGTTGTAAATGTTGTTAAATCAAACATTGCTAATGTTCGAGATACAGAGGTCCAATTTTTTTTTCGAGTTACGGTGGGAAAATATATACCAAAATGGCTTGTGGGGATTGACTAATTATTTCGACTTATAGAGGGTTGAAATTTCGAGTAATGGAGGTTTTTGGGGCTTGAAGGGAAGGAAACAAAAATCTTTTTCGAGTTTTGGAGGTTTTCGACTTAGAGAGATTCTACTGTATTACTTACGGAAAACTATCTTGTATAACGGTATATAATCTTGTATAACTATCGGTATATAACCTTATATAACTATGTATAGGATATTACTTATAGAAAACTATATTGTATAACTTACGGAAGATTATCTTGTACACATAGCAATTAATAAATATCAGTTAAACAATTGCCAACAAGAAGGAAACTTTTACATTTGCTCAATCGAAGTTCAAAACTTAACAAATGATTGGAAGTAATATTTAGACCAAATCTATTCGAAATCTATGAATAAAAGGAGGTTGCGTTCGAAACTCATGTTTCCGTTGATTGGCCTACAATGCCTCATTCCAGCCACCAGTTTGAAAACTTCGACCCGGCGCTGTCATTTCGGGATGCCAGTAATTGAAATACTTCCCAAACCGTAACTATTCCGCTGCCTTGACGACGTCATAATAATTAAGCCGTTTCCCCGCTTTCCTAATTAATAGCAATATTGAAAAGAGCCCGCTGCTGCCGTAATGGCCGTCCGATAATGTATCGTGAATGGTAATTCTTTTCCAATGCAGGAAATTGGGGGGACATTGTCGCTGCCTTATCAGATAAGCGATGATTTTATCTCTTATCGTGGTTTAGGGTCATTTACGAATTGCAGTCAATTGCTTTTCTTGTTTGCTTGAATAAAAGATTTGGTTACCCATGACTACCTTTGCACATGATTCAGATACAATAGTTTAATGGTTGCAGGTTTACGAATTTATTCTTAGTAAATTTATAGGGGCTTATGGATAAACTGTACATTCCTTTTTTAAATACCCATTCACATTTTAAAAATATATATATAAATATTTTGTACTATACTGAGAGTAATTTTGGCTTTATTTATATTTATAAAATTTATCTTCAATAGTAGGCCTGAATGACCCAGAGTCTAGCGCTCGGTGCCACATAATTTGGATTCGAATCCCGACTGTGCCATGGATGTTTGTAGTGGTTCGGAATCTAGGTTAGGTTCCGGTCTAATACAGTTGTTGGGCGTAGGGTTAACAACCCTACCCCGTAAAAAAGAAACCATCTCCTGTCTAGGAATCTGCCAATGAGACAGACAGTCTTGGCCTACCATGGGGCTGTTACACCAATGAAGAACAATGTTAAATTTTTATCATTTTGATAGACTTCTTAATATATATAATTTTTACATAAATTATTAAAATACATATGTATAAATATAATTTATACATAAATATGTGTAAATATATATATATATATAATTTATACACTAATTATTTCTTAATACAACTAATTTTATTGCATACATTTTAATTTAGTTTAAACATCATTAACTCAACCTTCTTCATCAATACAAAAAGAAATTGAACACATATGAAATTTACTAAAGTTGGAGTATGCAGTTTACTAAACTTTCCAATTTTTTTTTTGTCAATCTGATCCCATTTGATCCAATCCCTGATCCCAAATAGACCATCCTGCTTTTCGACCATTGCTCTAATTGATGGGATGTAGATCTCTTGGGTGCACTTGTGATAACGTTGACTCATATTGCTGCTCATCTTCACTGTCAGTAGCTAACGACTTCAGATCCAATTCCAAGCATAAAAAACCCCTATTATTTAGGCGTGCAGAGATTAGTATTGTATAAAAAGGCCCTTTAATAAGCCTGTATTATGTTCACATCTAAATTGAAAACGAATCATTTCCTATTCAATTTCGTATTTATTGTCAGAGCTTTATGGTTTTATTTAGTAAATAATTTTACTTGAATTTTTTATATTTTTTTCTTTGTGTGTCAAGCAGGGAATTGTTGAAAGCGTGTGTCAGTAAAGAGAGGGACTGGTTCGAGAAATTGAGATGCATTCTTTTTTTTTTATTACAGATGTCTGCTAGTAGATGTATAAAAATTAATTTACTATACCATCTTAAACGCAGTAATATAATGTATATCAACACCTATCTTTATGTATATAATTCTTCTATACGTGTGTTTGACACTGAATACCTCCTAAACGACTGGACCGATTTTGATGAAATTTTTTGTGTGTTTGACAAAACAGGGATAATGTTTTTATGCTATCCACTTTGTTGTAAGTCGCCACCAAGTGGTGCTGCAGGATATCAACTTCTATACCATTCAACCAATCGTTATGAAAATGAGTAAAAATATGTATTCGAGTGTGAGAATATGTTCGTACTATCCACTTTTTCTATCAGATGGTGCTGCAACATTTCATCTTATATACCGTTCAAACGATATCCATGAAAATGAGTTTGCACCTATATTCCAACATAGAGAATGTATTCTCGATAAGTAATTTTCTACAATAATTTTTTATTTATTGATGTTTTTTTTTTTTTGGCAGGAAAACGTATGCTGGGTTCTGCTAGTTTCTGTGTAAAATAGACTAAACTATATTCCTCGTGCATGAATGAACAAAAATCTTTCCACCCCTTTTTTATAAGGGGATGGGATGGAGAGTAGAACATTTCCGTAACCGTATTCCACTCAAACGATTTTCACTTCGCTGTCAGAAGGCACATTTTCTACTCGAAACGCGTGTCGCGTGCCCAGATTTCAGAATCCAACTTCCCTCCAAAGATATTGGGGTAGAGACGCTTTTTGTGTGGCAGTGAATTGTTGAAAGCCTGTGTCAAAAAAGAGATGGGCTGGTTCGAGAAATTGAGATGCACTCTTTTTGTGATGCGAATTGTAGATGCCTGTTCTTTTGGTACGAAGTCACATTTTCGAATTTTAAGATTGCATGTCACTTTTGTTATCGGGGAAGTTCATGCCATAGTTTGATTGAACGGTATTGCGAGCTATTTAAGTTGCAAGAAAAAGACAATGAAGATTGGTAGCATGCTATGTGCTGCCTTGGGAAGCTGTTAGACTCTGTGACGCTTGGGTCTGTATAAAGTTGCCTGGATTATCTCATATGCTGCACACAAATGTGGACAATTATTTCTGAGACTTCTCACAAAAGATACTCTTCCCTACCTATGATCTTATGTTGGTGTAATACAGCATATCATATATCAGTAGGTTAATATATTACTACATCTTGATAATGCCTAATCTGATATAAGTCTTTCTTTTGAATGGCAAATAGGGATTAGTCAGGGTGCCCAGATTTTAGAATTCAACTTCCCCCTCTCCAAAGATATTGGGGTAGGGGAGCTTTTGTGTGGCAAAATGGGAATTGTTGAAAGCCTGTGTCAAGAAAGAGATGGACCGGTTCGAGAAATTGAGATGCACTCTTTTTTTGTGATGCGAATTGTAGATGCCTGTTCTTTTGGTACGAAGGCACATTTTTTGAATATTAAGATTGCATGTCACTTTTGTTATCCGTGAAGTTCATGTCATATTTTGATTGAGTGGTAGTGCGAGTTATTTAAGTTGCAAGAAAATGAAGACTGGTGGCATTCTTTGCTCTGCTTCGAACTAGCGGTCTGATGGCCTCATTGGCTAACGCTCTGGCCATTTTGAAATCACAAGCTTCAGATTCGAATCTTGGTGATAGCATGATTGTTTGTTAGCGGTTCGGAATCCACTTTAAACTGCAGGTCCCGGTGTAATTAGCCTAAAAGTGTGCATAAAATGATAGTAGAGTGACAAACCAGCTTTGAACTAGTAGTTTGTCGCTTGTGCCTCTCATCGATAATCAGGATTACCTATATAAAAATACTTGACTTTCTCATATTCTGTACTGAAATGTGACAGCTATTCCTGAAACTTCTCTGAAAATACATTCTTTCCTGCCTATAATCTTATGAGTGGGTAATAATGTTAGTATATCTGGGAGAATGTTTAATCTGATGCAACTATTTCTTTTGAATGGCAAATGGGCAGATTTGAAAGGGAGGGGGACGGTGCCTTTTCATGGAAGACTAATAATGAATATTTATTGTTGCCGAATATTTATCATAGCCGAGGCATATTCTTTAGCTTCAGCATAAATGTAAGGTATAAACGATATTAGAATATACCCACATTCAACTGCAACACTTGTTATATAGTTCTGATTAAGTATCAGGAAAGAGAAAAAAATTATTTGAAGAAAAACCTTTTTAAATATAATGGTGTAGCATATTGTAATTGGATGATCTCACTATTTTGGTGGCACTCTTACTGCCAGATTACACATCTCCGTATCAAAATTGATAATATAGAATATAGCGCAGTTAAGTTGTAAAAATTTATTACTCTTTGATAGATCTCAGCCTGTACTGAAAGTAGTTCTGGATTCAAAAATTTTGTAAAAGTCAAATATTCTTTTGAATTTCTTTTGACAAAATTATCAATGATAATCATGCTAATAAAATATTACATTGCTCAATGAAAATTTACATTCAAAATGGTTGAAGGATGCCCAGGTTCAGAAATATCTGTTCTTTTATCTTTCTTTCATGGTATCCTTTCTTTCAATACTTTAGTTGTTTCAATTATCTATTCACCGAATTTTACACAGTAAGATTTATTTTCATTAATGCAAAAAAAAAAAAAAAAGTAGACAATTAATTTTCTTCTAAAGATAGCAGTTTGTTTTAAGCTGGTAAATTAGTACTCATTTCTAGTTTGAAATTACTGAACTAAAAATTTGTTCTTGAACCATAAAACTCTGATGGTGAACTGAGTGCTTCAAGAGCATTAATTTCTGTTTATGAGCACTAATAAAACAACCCTTTCTTTCCAAAGAAGTCTTAACCTCGTTAAAAAGCAGGCCTACAACACTCAATTCACGCCCTTGCTTAATCGCCAATAATTACAACGTAAAAATGGTATACTTCCCTTGAAAAGACCATCTCTTAACAAAACCCAGTGCCTCATTCCAAAGCACCATTTTCAGCTGCTCAATGGTATTTCACATTGATGCGTCTTGGATGGTTAATAGCCAGTGCTACATCTGTTGTATTAAAAAGAAGAAAGTCTATTTTTCTACGTTCTTCTACTGTTTGTGTGTGTGTTTGAAGTTCCTTTTTTTTTTTACCCTCCAATCCATTGCACATCACTCCTAAGCGACTTGGTTTTATTACTGACTAGTACGTTTTTATTGGGGCTACTTTTCGAGTGAGGTTGTTAGTTTTTATGAGATAGTAGTTGGTGATGGTAGAGGAGGGGGTTGGGAAGACTCGAAGAGTTGCTATTAAAGTTTGGTGTCGTTTACGACTTTCCCTCTCTCGTCTGGGGTGCTTCTGTTCGCGTCCTGTAGTCGTGTATGTTTAGCGTTAAGACAGATAAACACAATTCGCGGGGATGCTTGTTCCTGTTTATGTGCTTAGGAAGGATAACCTTCTTGGGAATTTGTTAAAAATTTTAAACAAATGTATAGAATTTGTTAAATTTTATCGAAAGTGAATTAATGCTTTAATTACATACTTAATAATTATGGATGATCTTTAATTCTCTTATGCTTATGAAGGATAATCCTTTTGGGAATTTGTTAAAAATGTTAAACATAGTGTGTAAAACAAATGTATAGAATTTGTTAAGTTTTATCGAGAGGAATTAATAGGGCATAGTTACATATTATATAATTATGATGGCGTAGTATGGATGATCTATAATTCTCTGTGTGTGGTTAATATGTACTCTCTTAAAATGCTTTTAAAAATCTCAAAAAATAGAGTTGTTGATAAGCACTTAGCTTACAGAAGAAAATATAAACAGTTTTTATTAGGTTAGATGATCCATTTCAAAGAAATTTGAATATTATTTAAAGATTCGTTACGAATTTAAAAGAAGGCAAGAATTTTATGACCTAAGAATCGTATAAGTTCTTTTATTGGGCATTCTTAATCTGTAGGGGAAAAATCTTCAATATGCATTTTCATAAAAATTGGAAATCTTTTATTTTTCAATTGTCATTTCTGGATCTGTTCAAGGACACTATGGTGACATCAAGGACCAAAGTTGACCCAATTTTGGTAGTGCTCCCATTATAGAGTGGTCAACAAACTTATTCTGTTCATAATCTAATACACAGAAACAGAGCTGAGCATCAGAGAAAAGTACTACATGGAAACATTTCGTTAGATTTAAAAATATTACCATTGATTCAATTAATTGAGTATTAAACACACTATAAAAACACCCCATAAAAACACCCATCAAGTTCTATTGCATAATCTACTTTATTTAATACATCAGTATCCTGGGATACAATTATGGCAAGGAAATTGGAAAGGCATCTGCGGAAATATTACTAATCTGTTTTTGATTACCCTATGTATAAAACTGCAAAATAAATAAATAATAATAATAATAAAGTTAAAAATAAAAAAACACCAAGTTTTTGCTATATAATGTACTATTTATGCGACACAGCTAACAGTGACACACTTGTCATCTGGAAAATTTATTTCTCCAAATTTAAAAACTGTATCTATGTCTTTTTTAAATAAAATTTCAATTCAGCATATTTCATAATCGAAATATGTCAATTAAGTTATGATACATTATCTACATGACTTAATACACTATATCCTGCAGCACAGCCGAGGGCCGAAAAAGGTGACGGAAAGAATCACCATCTGCAGAAATCCTTTTCCCAAATTGCTCAACCATCAATCCCGAATTGACAACCCTGTCTACCGCAGACTGTCATTACCAATCGTTCGTATCGTGTTATTAGCCCCCTCACTTTGGGCCATCAGTTTGTGTTGGCTGGCGCAGGTGAAATTTTAAAAAAGTGCGCCAAGAAGGACGTCTGGTATTTGCTTCTGCAGGTTGTCACTGTGGCGTACGACCTGTCAAAGCTCCAGAATGGATTGGTGTCCGTAGGATGCACCAACACTGCCCTGGAGGCCTGTTACAAGTTTTTGCTGTCGGAGCCGTCTGTCTTGTTTGTTCAGGGAGGTTGTAATTTGTGTCGTTATGGAAATCGGACTTGTTCAGATTGCTATTTTTTTTCAGTGTCGTGTTTTTGTGCTTTGGTTTTGGAATGAGAATGGCCATTTCGTATAATTTTGCTGTTTTTTTTTTTGTGTAGTTGATGTTTCCTTTTTTGTTACTTTTAAGGAAATTGGTGTTTTGCTTCACTAAGTTAAGAGAATTTTTTTTCTTTCTTTTTCGGGCAAGATTGTCGTCTTGTTATCAGATTTTGATACAGTCCCCTAATCTAAAGTTTAATACTTGTATTGTGTTAAGTACAGTTATATGAGTAAAGTATTCACGGTTTTTTATTCTATGTCTAATTACTAACTTCTAATGATATTTTTATTATATAATTTTTAACCTACTCCTCACTTTTATTTAAAACTTTAAGAGCAGTTCGTTATTTGGCAATATTTTTTTCCTCTCTATTGCGTGTTTTCTATAAAAAATTTGAGGATTTTTTCAAGTGTAAAAGATAGTACTTTGTTTCTGCATGAGATGTTTTATCTTTTATGTTTGAATGTATAATTTAATGGGTTGCAACAATATTTGGCATTAAATTATGCATTCAAACATACATTATTTGGCATTGCATTCCTACTTTCTTTTTATTAAAATGCTTCTAATAGAAGCGCAGTAAAAAAAACTGCACATTTCAATAGGATCCTCGTTGTATTAGCATTATCTTGCATTCATATATACTATATTCTTCATTTATTAAAAAGATGAATTGATTTTAATATTATAGTCTCGTAAATATGTCATTGGGCCAAGGCCGATAGAATAGCTCTCTGGCACTCGATGCCACAGGTTTCGGGTTTGAATACTGGCTGTGCCATATATGCTTGCACTAATTCACTGGTACTTTAAACCGTAGATCCAGATCTAATATGACTATAGGGTGTATGGCTGACAACCCAACCCCTTAAAAAGATTACATATCCTACCTCGAAATCTGCCAATAGGCAGACGGCCTTATCCCACCATGGGGTAGTTGCACCAAGAAGAAATATATCTTAAATATAGTACCTAAGAAGATGCCCCCAAATTTTATAATTTTATTTCCTTAAAAAAAAAAAATAATAACCGTAAAAATTAAAACCAACATTGTTCAAGGTTGCTAATTGTGTGGAATGTATAAAAAAAAAATATGTAAGCCCTAATTCAAATGCTTTTCAAAAGTTTTCATTATTTTTTAACATTGGTAGTTGAAGCAAACTACTAAACACAACAAAGGAATTCTAAAATGGAACGATTTACCATTATTATCATTTTCATTTTTAATGATGCAAAATTTATAATGCTAATATTCATTCGAGCTATTTAACACTTCAAAGTTTAAGATTAAAAAATAATAATAATTCATTGCTTTAGAGTAGAAATTGTTGATGCCTCTTTACCGAACCAACCTATTTCGAACTTTTAAAGGGCCCCCTAAATTCTCGGCGATAATTGAGTCAAGAAAAATAGTTGGTGCGAGGAAGAAATTCTGGTCGCATATTCGGTTTCCCATCTTTGCTCAAATTTCATTTCTATGTCTGGCTCGTCGTAACTCGTGCTAAGTGGGCACACTCCGTCGTAAAACGCGGAGTGTACCCGGGCCTTTTTACGCTGATAAACCGGTTTAGTGCCTTGTACGTATATCTATATGTGTAATAATCCAAACTCGCACGCTGGACTCGAGCAGAATTCA
The DNA here is from genome assembly GCA_021605095.1 of Caerostris extrusa. Lineage (NCBI taxonomy): Eukaryota > Metazoa > Arthropoda > Arachnida > Araneae > Araneidae > Caerostris > Caerostris extrusa. The sequence goes on from BPLR01006776.1 coordinate 50,836, forward strand.
GCGCCCCTGGTTGGCAGTAAGGAACATTTATTGCCTCATATAAGCATCGGAAACACGGCGATCATATAAAATGAAGATGGAACGTTGTGTATATGAAGAATGTGTAAGAAAAGGAAAGGGTGTGCAAGGAATTGTGTATGTCAGCCTCGGAGATGGTTGTAGTTGGATTTGTGTGTGTGGGGGGTAATGTCCGGCTGTAAAGGACGAGATGTGGTGCAACAGAAAGTTTGGGTTGGATGAAGGCATGCATGTATGAAGAAAAATGGCTTATCCATTTTTTGAAGGGGGGGGTATTGGAAACCAGGAAGAATTGAAAACGTCGGTGAAGAACTTTTATAAGCGAGTAATTTTTATGTTGTTGATGTATGATGTGATTACGGGAAGGATGGCTCATGTCGCTTGCTTCTAGAAATTATGAAGTTTGTAACTGTTAATGAAATGCTTGTGTTAAAAAGTACTTCACGCATAGGGCAAATGAAAAACAACTTTGTCCTACATGAAAAATCGTCTAAATTTTTTTTTTGCATTTTTAATTTATATTTTAAGACAATGACTATATATTATATAACTATTTACAAGTTTATAGTCCGCATTTATTTTTCAATAAGCTTATAATGTAATTTGAGAGTGAAACGAAAATTTTTACAATTTTCTTCAATATATACAATGAAGATTCCGTCTTCTACTGTTCTTACGACCTGATGACCAATTGGGTAGAGCACTGGCCTTTGGTACCACAAGCTTCATGTTTGAATTTTGGTGGTGGCATGGATGTTTTTTAGTGGTTCTATGTCTTCCCGTCTTCTACTGTTTTTGCGGTCTGATGACCAATTGGCTAGATCACTGGCCTTGGATACCACAGGCGTAAGGCTCGAATCCTGGCCGAGGTATGGATGTTTGTTTGGGGTTCGGAATTCACGTTAAACTGTAGGTCCCAGTCTAATTAGCCTTGAGTGTGCACAAAATGACAGTACAACGACAAACCAAACCAGACCCAATCTAGAAATTATGAAATTTGTAACTGTTTGTAAAATACTTCCTATATACCCCGAAGATAACTGCCAAGGCGTCTAAAAGCAAATGACATTTTTTAAAAAACTTTTTTTTTTTTTATCCATTTAAAGTTTTAAGATAATTAAAAAAAAGTGACACAACCTTGTTCCATAGGAAAGTTTTCGATTCAAATTTCCTCATTAGATTTCCATATTTGGATTCTATTTTTATTTTCGAAAGAATTCTGTACGACTCTTTCTAATGCAGATTCCTTCGAACACCTTGGGGAACTAATTTAATCAATCCGATGTTTATAAATTCTTTTCGAAACTACTTCTGAAGCCATTTGCAAAACTTCTTGGGATACTTTGTACCACGTCTTCAATGGAGAAAGAAAAATTCTTTTGCAGTTAATACCTCCCAATTAAAAAGAAACGCCAAAACTTTGTTAATTTGGCACAAATCATTCGAAAATAATACTTAATCACGAGCGCCACGCACTCTTTGAAATGCAACACAACATAATGAATCCAGAGGAAGATTCGACCATTAAGGAGGACTTTTTTACCTTTTTAACCCAAACCAATCGGATGCAATTTCTAACTGGAGGGGTTCTTTTTTTCCTTTTCTTCCAGGGGTTCTATTTTATTTTATTTTCGAAAAGTACAAGCTGGGAGTGAAATTTCTTCCTCGCCAGATGTCACTGAATGAATACAAACATCATTTATCAGAACTGCGGAGATTATTTTTAAGAAAAGAAAAAGGAGGAAGGAAAAATCTTCTGCAAAGGGAACGGAGGAAAAGTTGTTTTATACTTCCAGACTTGGAATTCCTCCTTTTTCCGTAAAAGAAACGAGAACTTTTCTCATTTGCTTAAAATGTTAATGTGGAGGAAAAACCACAGAAATGATGGTAGGAAGTTTAACTATTTATTCCTCATCCTCTCTCCCCAAGTCTTCTGCCTACCTTGCTCGCCATTCTTTTGTTTTGCAAAAGAGATTCGAGATTTTTCTATTTACCATATCCACCTCCCCTACTCCTTTGAAATGAAAATAATAATACAACAACGAGATATAAATTTGAGGAAAAAAGTTTTAATTTTTTGGTGATAAAAAGAAATCAAAGAAAATGGTTTTGTGAAGTTAACTTGTATCATTGCAATGCGAGAATTATTTCGTGTTATTAAATAAAGTTTGGCAACCCTAAAAATTCAATTTCAAATTAAAATGTTATCAAAAGAAGGATAATATCTCCGACAAACATTGATATTGCAAAGGTAAATTGGAAGTTTTGAATGATTTTTCCTGATAGTCTAATTAAACTAAGACCTACAATTTAACGTGGATTCTGAACCTCTAATAAAATACATGGCACTGCAAGTATTTTATTAGGGGATTCGAGCCTGACATCTGTGGTACCAAAGCCCAGAGAGCTACCCAATTGACCATCAGGCCACTCATAATTTCTAGAAGCAATCGACATGTACCATCCTTCCTATAATCAGATCATACATCAACAGCTTAAAGTTACTCACTCATAAAATTTCTCCACCCACGTTTTCAATTCTTCCTACTTTCCAATAATTTTTTCCTCTTCAAAAAATGTTTCAGCCATTTTTCTACATACATGCATGTCTTCATCCAATCCAAATTCTCTGTTGTTCCACATCTCGTCCTTTACAACCGGACACTACTCTCCCCAAAGAAATCAGCTACCCCCATCTCCACGCGCACAATTCCTTGCACACCCTTTCCTTTTTCTTACACATTCTTCACATACACAGCGTTCCATCTTCATTTTATATGATCGCCGTGTTTCCGATGCTTATATGACGCAATAAATGTTCCTTACTGCCAACCAGGGGGCGCTAAATTCTGCTCGAGTCCAGCGTGCGAGTTTGGATTATTACACATATAGATATACGTACAAGGCACTAAACCGGTTTATCAGCGTAAAAAGGCCCGGGTACACTCCGCGTTTTACGACGGAGTGTACCCACTTAGCGCGAGTTACGATGAGGCAGACATAGAAATGAAATTTGAGCAAAAAGATGGGAAACCGAATATGCGACCAGAATTTCTTCCCCGCATCAACTATTTTTTTTGACTCAATTATCGCAGAGAATTTATGGGGTCTTTAAAAGTTTGAAATAGGTGGTCGGTAAAGAGGCATCAACAATTTCTACTCTAAAGCAATGAATTATTATTATTTTTTTAATATTAAACTTTGAAGTGTTAAATAGAATGAATATTAGCATTATAAATTTTGCATCATTAAAAAGGAAAATGATAATAATGGTAAATCGTTCCATTTTAGAATTCCTTTGTTGTGTTTAGTAGTTTGTTTCAACTACCAATGTTAAAAAAAATAATGAAAAATTTTGAAAAAACATTTGAATTAGGGCTTACATATTTTTTTATACATTCCATACAATTAGCAACCTTGAACAATGTTGGTTTTAATTTTTATGGTTATTATTTTCAACAATTTCTACTCTAAAGCAATGAATTATTATTTATTATTATTTTATTCTGAAACTTTGAAGTGTTAAACAATGGATATTAACAATGTAAATTTTGCATCATTAAAATTGAAAATGATAATAATATCAAACCGCTCCACTTTAGAATCCCTTTGTTATGCTTTCCCAAACTTCCAACATTATAAAATAATGAAAAATTTTGAAAAGAAAAATTAATTAATGTTTAAATAATTTTTTATATATATTTCACACATCTATCAACATTTTAAAGAATGTTATAGTTTTATAAGGAAAAAAAAAAAAAAAAAAATTTGGAAAGGAATTTGAAGTACATCTTCTTAGGTATTATATTTAAAAGCAAATACGGAATGTCAAATTTGAAAATATTCCTTCAATAAAGCTCAAACAAGTTAATAATAATGTTGTCTTCGTCATTGGCGCAACAGCCCAATGATATGCCTACTGGTATATTTCAAGGAGGGATATTGTTTTCGTTTTAAGAGGTAGGGTTGTCAGCTTTTCGTCCTATAGTCATATTAGACCTGGACCTACGATTTAAAGTGAATTCCGAACCACTGCAAATATCCTTTTCACCGCCAGAGCTCAAACTCGAAACATGGGGCTCCGAGCGTTAGGGGGTAGTCACTCGGCCATCAGGCTTTATTACATATTTACGAGCTTGTAATAATAAAATCAATTATTGTATTTAATAAACCATAAATATAATGTTATATATGAATGTAAGATAATGAAAATGCAACCAAGATCCTATTGAAATTTGCGTTTTTTTTTTTTTAATTGCTCTTCTATTAGTAGCATTTTAATTAAAAAATAAAAAAATTATCAAGATTTTAATGCCAAATATTGTTGCAGTCCATTCGATTATACATTCGAACATAAAAGTAATAAAATATTTCATGTAGAAACAAAGTAATATCTTTTTTACGATTGAAAATATCCTGTAACTTTTGATAAAACCAATTATCATATTAAGTACAGAGGAAAAAAAAAAAAATCTTGCCAAATATTCAAAGGCCTTTCTGTCCTTTCAAATAAAAAAATTTTTTTGACTGGAAAGTCTTAACATAATAACTTTATTTTGAAAGATTTCTATTTAAAATGGAATTACTTTCTTACGCAGAAAAAAAAAAAGCAGGGGAAGAACTTGTTGAGACTTATGGTCTGAAGAATGTTTTCTCTACTTTTTATTTTTATTTTTCAGACCTTCTATACATACAACTCTACTGCTAAACAACTCTAGTAACCCACACGCATCTAAGTAATCGTGTTAAAAAGTTCCATCGCATTTTCTTTCTTTGTATAAAAAAAAAAAAAAAAAAATCCTTAGAAAATCCCATTCATTGTCATTTCCGGTCTAACAAACGATTCCACTGCACGCAAACAGCAGCGCCTCTCACGGCATGGCGTGGAATTACACCACAAAAACTGACCATCAATTCCCCGTGAAAAAAAAATAAAGATGTGCTCTCTATTTTACTAATGGTCTTTCTCTATTTCCCGAGTGGTCCATTTGCGGTGTGTGCTAATACGCCAGGAAATCGGTTACGAATCGCATAATTTTTAAATTTACCCTTCAGGATTTTTCACGGACACGCAGTGACAGCCGCTTTAATAAAATGTTTCTGGCCCATCATTTATTGCCCAAATCACGGGGCATTAGTCTACCTTTTATTGTTCGTAATTCGCTTTACATAATGGTTGGCAATATGTGAGACAATGGGCTTTTTTGGCTATTTGTTGCAATCCGTTCTTTGTAATCATGAGTTTGTTTCTTTTAGTGGATTTTCCCAGCCGACTATGGCTACGTGTGTGGTTTTAATGGTGCTCAATTTATACTGGTGTCGCGTTTGGGTATTGGTTGGAGTATTGCATCGAATTATTAAAATTGGCGTCATTTAAATTCATACGGTAGTTAAAGTTAAAGCTACATTTTATAGCTAAGATGATTTTGTATTCATCGTTAATAAGTATTAAAATATTCGAGCTAGTGGGTGTGCATAATATGTGGGGCGAGCCACATATTGTACTTACGCATACCATACCATGAGCACCCATGCGATGGGTAATTAAGAGAGGAGTTTTTGTGTAACTGTTTTTTGCTTTTGTATATTGTATGTGAGAACTTGGAAAAACTTCCAAGCAGTACTGATTATTGATAAGAGATCCTTTTATATACGTCGTCATAATCGTTTTTGAGTCTCATGCTTCTGAAAGCAGTGGCAGCAACGGACATCACAACTGGATTCGAAATCTCTTGCACATGAGCTGTGTATTTTATCACCGTTGCCGTAAGTAAGTTTTAATGATGTTCAATTCATACTGTTGTCGCTCTTTAGGATATTGATTGGAGTTCTGCATTGAATTATTAAAATTGACATCATTTAAATTCATACGGTAGTTAAAGTTAAAGCTCCTTTTTGGTGTAGCTAAGTTGATTTTGTATGCATTGTTAATAAGCATTAAAATATTCGAGCTAATTTGTGGGTGTGCATAACACGTGGGGTGAGTCACATATTGCACTTACGTATAGCACGAGTAACCCTCAATGGATAATGAAGAGAGGAATTTTCGGGCAACTGTTTTCTATTTAGCATATCGTATGTGAGAACTTGAAAAACTCCCAAGCTGTTCTGATGCTCGATGAGAGATGCTATATACGCGTTTCCATAATCCTTTTTCAAGTCTCGACGCTTCTGAAAGTAGTGATAACAGTGGACGCTACCACTGGATTTTAACTCTCCTGCATGTAACGGTACACATATATATGAAGTGATAAATACTTGATTTCATTTCATGCATTAAGCTTCTGGACTGACAGCTCTGTTCCAAACCCTACTAACAAACTGCGAGTGTATTGTTCTACTGCCTCTAAAGGGATTTGTTAAAACTTTCCGTAAGGTTTGAGAATGTGGAAGCGAGTATGCATTTTGCAAATGCTGCTTCTGATTGTTTTTGTTTCAAATTTCTACTACGGCTAAAGGGCTCGTTAAATTTTTCCATTTGAGTTTAAGGATTTGCTGGAAAGTGTGGTTCCAAATGCTGCCCCTGATGGTTTTTAAGCTTTTAAGGGGCTCTCTAAATCTGTTCGTTGGGCTTGAGGATATGCAAAAGAGCTGCTGCAAAGTCCAAATGCTGCCGGTGATGGTTTTTGTTCCAAATTTCTACTGCGGCTAAGGGACTCTTTAAATCTTTCTGTTTGGGGATATGGAAGAGAGTATGCATTTTCCAAATGCTTTCAATGATGATTTTTGTTCTACATTTCAATATCAGCTAGGAACAATGTTGTCCCCGAAATATTCCAGTTGTAAATTAACCAACAAGCATAACAGGCCATTCTTAGAAATGTAAAGGCACTGGAAAAATAACATTTTTGCAAATCAGTTCATCAACACTATCACTCATTCCAAACAACATCAGCAATTATAAGTTTGTAATAGAATATCTTTGCTACTTAAGGATATATTTAGTAAATGGCCCATATTTGCAAGGAAATACATAGCCTACCTAACAACGGCATTTATCCATAACATATGTTACCATACTATGGGTCATTTTTAAAATTGGAACGAATCTACGACTTCTATTTTCAAAGCAGACACAATCAAGTTCCACCTGTGTTCTGTTAAGGTATGGCCGATATTTACTGCGGCTAAGAAGTATTGGGCTAAGTATAAATAATTGCAATTATATTATTAACTGAGTGCTTCAGCTGAAATAATTTTTAACTGCAGTAGCAGAAAAGTTTATAAGAGAAATAAAGAACTGGCTCGTATGAAAACAGATTAGTTTTAAAAATAATTGTGAATTTTAATAATCTTTTAAAAACGAATTAATAAGTTTTGAAACGATATCAACGTTAAAAAAAATACATTATTAAATTAATAATCGAACAAGAGCTAAATATTTTACAACTTGGCGTAATTTTACCATACTTATACAATATGGCATTTATAAACCAATCAATGACATATTAATAAACAAAAAGTTTCATTTAGAATCAAATGAAATAAACAATTTAAATTGCCATAAAAACATAAACTTAATAATATAAATAAATCTGTTGTATATATTTTTTTTTAAATAAACCATAGCATTATCTAGTTATATAACCATAACATCAAAGGTATAGTTTTGTTGCCGCCAAGATTGATTCAAGCAGACATCACCCGAGCAAACGATAATCACTTCATTCGCGAACTCGGCAACCACAGATAGTATTTCTTATTCGCAACTACCCAAAGAAGTGGCCATTCCAAATCGAGAGAACATTCGACATAAAAGTTATCTTTCTTTCTCCATCCACCTTTACCACCCTACATCTCTTCCGAGCATCTTCTGTTCCTCATCTATGGCAAGGTGTGTTTTCAGACGATTTTATGGTCTCTTTTACGACTTCATCCTTTCGCGTACGAATCGATCCGAGAGGAGGCCTGGCAGGAGGGTGGAGGAAGGGATTGAGCAAGCGATAATTCATGTGTATACCTGAAGCAAGCACAGGTACAGAGATTCATCGATTGTGTTGCTTCCACGAGGCTTGTTTGTTGGATATTCATTATTCAGTAGGGGTCGTTCGACGACAGGTGTGGAGCCAGCCCCCTGCATCAAAAATACGAGCAGATGGAAATCGTTCGTTTGTCTCCACCCCCTGTTAATGACCACTGAGGAATTTATAGGGTCGATGCATCAAATCGGACATGCGGAAATGAAATGACTGCGCCGAGAGCACGGGTTTCCTGTCCGTTCCTGTACCAATTAATCAACATGCAATCTGTAATAGGAATCGGCTATGTAACATGGCCATGTATAAACCATGAGGCTAATATATACTAAATGAAACACCGTTCATCTAATTTTGTTGGAAGATTTAGCTTAAAGGTTGTTATTCTTCTTGTTTTTTTTTTTTTTTTTTTTGCCTAAAATGACCTTGTTCGTGATACATGACATTGGATTTAACTAATTAATCTAAAAAAAAAAAAAAAATATGAAATTTAACACATTTATACAGCTGTCATTTGTGAAATAAACTTTAAGTTAATTTTATAGTGCCTTAAAAGTTTAATTCTTATGTTCTTCTTATTAATTCTTTTGTTCTAAAATTCAGTGTATGTGTAATTCTTGGGCGTATTAATTACATAACGATTTATTACTACTACTTATGATTGGATACTTATTGTGTCAGCATTTGGCCTATGAAACTACATTAATTTGTTGCCAATTTGACAAAAAGAATAGCCAATAATAATAAAATATTAAAAGGCATTCACCTAGTTGTATAAGGTAATAACGTATACTTAAGAAACCATCTATATAGCTTGAAATACAGGATAGCTTGCAAATTATTTATTTTTTTTTATGAAATTGAACACATTTATATAGAACCGTCATTTATTTTCCCAGTCATAGTCATTCAACCACCAAGTGAGGTTGCATATTTTCATTTTTCAACCAGTTAATGTCTTATTAAGCGTCCTGTATCATGCATGTTCATGATGTGTGATGTTTTTAAAAATTTCAATTGCATTTTATTAATGTAATTAAAATATTTGGAAATTTTTATGTATTTAAAAAATTATATTTTAAGAAAATAAATGTCTTTCATTGGTAAAGACACCATGGATTAATTACAATAATAAAAAAGAGATACCCTAAGGAAAAAAAAAATCCACAGAACATACTTGTTATTCTTGCTTTTTTAACAATCAAAATATTTGGACTGATTTTTTATAATAAAAGTTTTAATTTATTACAATTGCATTTTGAATACGTTGAAATTTTTGAAGTAAAACGGTTGTAATTTTTTTGTAATACACACTTTTTTAATACCTGTGCGACTAATTTTTTTATTTTTTTTTTCTTCTCCGTCTCATTACAGAGAAAAATAGTGTTTACTTTTTTAAAAAAAAAAAAAAAAAAACAATTTAAATTACAATCCCCCATAGCTTCGATTTCATAAAGAAAAAAAAATTATAATCGCCAGGAAAAAATTATTTTGCTATAATTATATTCGAATAAAAATATTTATAATTCGAGAGAGGAAAATGCCATTTATTTTTATTTAATTTTTTTATTATTATTTATTCTATACGTTCATGAACTAGAATTCGAAATAAATAATCAGTAATAAATAACTATTAATTTTGTAGGTTGGCAATGTTTGATTTATTTTTGGCGTGATGCCATTTCTCAAAAATTTAATAATAATAAAAATTTGTATCATGGGGGAAAAAAAATTGTTTTGAAGAAGTGTGAAATGAAATTGCACCTTTTTTGCTTCTGTATTATATTGATAGTGATAGAGCATACAAATAATGTTTTATAAGTTTTGTCTAGTCTTATGTTCAAAGAAATGTAGAGATAAACTTTGTTATTTGATTATTTTCTAAATCTTGTTCACATTATAATTGAACCTTATTTCTAACACTTTTACTTTTTTTTTTTTGTTGTTGTTAATTTGAGTATATAAAGATTTTTTTGAGGAAAAATCGGTTATTTTTCAAATGTACATACAAGTTTATTTTTAAGTAAAATAAATTTCATGTAAATATAACTTTTTATATAAGCATTATTTGTTAATAAATCATTATAAATAAATTGAAAAAATACAGAAAGATTTTTTTTGGGGAAAATCGATTGTTTTTCAACTGTACCAACCAACTTATATTTATATAAATTTATTTTACTTAAAAATAACTTTTTATATAAACATTATTTGTTAATAAATTATTATAAATAAATGAAAAATTTTTTTTTTTCCCTTTTTGTATAAAAATTTGGTTATAAATTGAAAAAATACACATTTTTTTCTATTTTTTTTTTTACAAAATGAAGTTTACATTTCAATTTTTATTCATGTTCAAGGGAAAAAATTGTTTTTAAAAATTTGTTCAAAGGATTTATTTAAAATAAAAATATATCATTTGTTTAGAAATATTTTTTTTTTTAATGATGGAATATACAAATTTTATATATTATAAATTAAAAAATATTCATTTAAAATAAAAGGTATTTTGTGCCATTAAAAAATGTATTACTTATTTTTATAAATTTGAAACGTCAACTCTCTTTCGGATTTTTAAATTTATTAAAATACAATTAAATCTAAAAATATTTTTTTTTTTAAAGAATATTATTTATAAATACAAAAAGCATGAATGAAACTATAATTCAATTTATTTTCTTTAAATCTTGTCTGACATTTAAATTTTTTTTTTTTTTTTTTTAATCATCAGACATGAAATAGTCGATTCTTTTTAACAGTGCAAAAGGTGCAATTTTAAAACTGTAAAAAAATTTAAAATAAAAATAATTATTTTTTTTTATTTAAAACTTTTAATCAAATTTAAATTTCAAATTTTTTATAATACAATTAAATCTAAAAATATTTTAATTTATAAATGTAAAAAGATTAATGAAACTATAGCTTAATTTATTTCTTTAAATCTTGTCTGACATTTTTAAATTATTTTTATCATCAGACATGAAATGGCCGATTCTTTTTAACAGTGCAAAAGGTACAAATTTAAAAGCTGTAAAAAAAAAAAACAAAAAAATTATATATAATTTTTTAAATATAAATTTTTTTGTTAAATTTAAATTAAATATTAAATTAAAAATTTTTTTCAAAAATATAATTCATAAATCAAATAAAAGATGGATGAAATAAAATTTATTTTCTTTAAATTTAAATCATATGAAATATCCGATTTTTATAATACAAAGGTGCAATTTTAAAGCTGTAAATTTTTTTTTTTTTTAAATAAAAATATTAAATTTAAATTTTTTATAAAAATATCTAAAAAAGTTTTTACAATAATATAAATCAAATAAAAGATGAATGAAACTAAAGTTACAATTTATTTTCTTTAAATCTTGTATGACATTTTTTTTTTTTTTTATCATGAGACATGAAATATCCGATTCTTTTTAACAGTACAAAGGTGCAATTTTAAAGCTGTAAATTTTTTTTTTAAATATAAAATTTTTAATTAAATTTAAATTTATTTATATAATACAATTAAATCTAAAAATAGTTTTTACAATAATATAATTTATAAATCAAATAAAAGATGAATGAAACTAAAGTTACAATTTATTTTCTTTAAATCTTGTCTGACATATTTTTTTTTTTCTTTTTATCATCAGACATGAAATATCCGATTCTTTTTAACAGTTAAAAGGTGCAATTTTAAAGCTGTAAAATAAAAACGGACCTTATAAAAAGAATAATCTGCTGCTAAAGCAATAAAATTGTAAATGCAGTCTATCATTTCAGTTTATTTTATTTTACTCAACCGAAAAGATCGTTTATGGCAGACGATTTTTATCATAAAATAATCGGCTGCGTAACAAAAAATAAGTGACATTTAACTTCACGTAGAAATAAATTGCCTTTTCGTATGTACGCTGCGACTGTAACTGAAGGAATTTTTTTTTTCCCCTTTTATTTATGATTTTAAGTTTTATTTATTTTGTTATGTCTAACTTTGCCTTCGCATTTATCAGGCTATAATTTTTCTTTTGTCAGCATTGTAAAAGATAATTTTGAAAACTTTTATATTTGGAATAATTTTTGCAGCAAATGTTCAGTTGACAGCTTTGCATCTCAATTTCATTTGTTTAAAAAAAGAGAGATTTTTTTTTTAATGTGAATTTATTACCATAATTGTAATTCAGGAAATAAATTAGAAATAAGTTTGCCGATTGAATGCGTTATGCGTTATATGAATATGTATCGCCATTTCATCCTAGAACATATGGAATAATTTCGTTGGTTTTTTATTTATTTATTTTTATTTACTTATTTATTTATTTTTTATTTTTTTTTTTTTTGTAAGTTAATTGGTATCGAATTCTTATGCTGTTACTTTGTAAAATAAGCATATCACTGCATTTGTTTTTTAATGTTCTGCTGACCTTTTTATATACGTGTATAGAACCTTTTTGTTTCTGGAGCTTTATTTCTATTAATCAGAATTTATTATTTGAGTTTAGGCTTGCTATTTGAAATTCAAATGTTATTTCCTATTAATCAGAATTTATTATTTGGGTGTAGACTTTCTATTTAAAATTCGAATGTTTTTTCCTGTTAATCAGAATTTATTATTTGTGTGTAAACTTGCAATTTAAAATTCAAATATTATTTCCTATTAATCAGAATTTATTATTCCTATTAATCAGAATTTATTATTCGTGTTTAGACTTGCAATTTAAAATTCGAACGTTATTTCTATTAATCAGAATTTATTATTTGTAACGTTATTTTAATCAAATTTATTATTTAATGTTATTTGAAATTCAAATATATTATTATTTGCGTTTAAGATTTTTTATTTGAAATTCAAATATTATTTCCTATTGATCAGAATTTATTATTTGCGTTTAGATTTGTTATTTAAAATTATATTATTTCCTGTTAATTGGAATTTATTATTTGCGTTTAAATTTGCTATTACAATATCTGAATTAATTTCTTTAAAAATTCTGCATTTCCCTTTATTATTAAAGCTCTGATATTAAAAAAAAATATATTAAAAAATTATGTAGAAAGAACAAAATGAATTTACATTTTACTTTAAGATTGTAAACTCCCCTATGCCCTAAAATTATATTACAAACGTTTAAATATACTAAATTTCAGTAAAATAAGGTATGTTATTTTATAAATTCTTCATATAATTTTCTACGTTTCTCTGTTTTCAAATTTCCCATTTCGTTTCTTAAAATAAAATATATTCTAATCCTATTTAAATATTTTAATAAACAAATAATTTCCAGAATAATCTTACCTTCAAAAAAAAGCAAAAACATTTTTCTCTCGTGAAAAAAATTTGTTTTTTTTTTCCAACTGAAACTTATTCACCCCAGAGTAAAGAATTTTCCGATTTCTGTATATTATACTTTCCATTAAAAAAAGAATTTAAAAAAATAAATAAATAAAATAAATTTATCTTTTTCGAAAAATACGTTTAAAGTGAAGAAATACCACATACAAATTCATAGAAGGTTGGAATAGTAAAAATTAAAGAAATAGAAAAGAAAAAAAAAAAAAATCTTAATAAATACTTTCTCGTTCGTCGTTCTTTCTTTTTAGTTCGTTTTCGAATTATTTTATGCAATCGCATTTTCTTCTATCAGAATTTTTAAATATATATGCAAATTCATCTGCGCTTCTGAATGATAAAATAAAATAAGAAAAAAAAATAGATATATGTACGTTTATATATATAAAAATTCGATGAGAAAAGAGGGTAGGGCTGCTGCTGCTGCTGCTGCATTTCTTTCTTTCCACTTCCCCGCCCCTGGGGAATATAAATTCGAAATAAAAGAAGCACTTTCCATTTCATTTAGACGTTCGAATCACTCTTTTTCTCCTCCCCTTCCCTACAAGAAAAGAGAAGAAGCTTAGAATCATAAATAAGTTATCAGATCTCAAAACACAAATATATAAAGTTTATATTTGATAGTGTATATGTGTGTGCCTAAAAGCGTCGCAGCGTGCTTTTGGAAAGTGAGGGGGCAGTAGGGTAGGGTAGGGCCGAGGGTGTTAGGGTCGGAGAGGAAGAAGGACACCGTAAATCAGAATACTTACTTAAAAGTCTGCGGAGAAGAGAAAATCAATTATTTACTTTCTCGCTCCGCCGCGAATTATTCCAGAGGAAAGAAAATAGATTCGACACTGATTTTGGCGGTCAGTGGTGTATGTTGGCGAAGTTCTTTTAATTCTTTCTTTTCTTATTACTTATGCATTAGATTGCAAAGTACTGAATATGTATAATATCGATATCGTCGAATATCACCTTACAATATTTAGAAATGAATATTATTTTGTAGAATAAGTGTTATTGTGTTGATATGTGATGATGTTGTGTGTATATATATATATATATATATATATATAAATAAAATCATTCAATGCTAATGCAACAATATAAATATATAACATTTACATTCAGAATATTAGAATTAAGCAGACAGGTTTTTCGAAACAGTAATGCAGAAAATTAGAACAGAAGCACATTTACACATAAAATACATTTATCTAGTTTTCATACTTACACGCACAAATATTATAGTTTTAAAATTATTATATTAATATATTATATTTTTATTTTAAAATATAGCATATAGTATATATACATAAGAAAAGAGAGAGAGTGATTTTGTAATAAATAATTTCCATTTTTTTGCTAATTGAATAGTTTTAGTTAAAAAATATTTAAAAAAAAATCTTGTCAAACATGTATAAAGTTTTGATGCTCCTGTAAATTAATCTAAAAACCTTTTTTTTTAAATCTGGCTATTAAGAATACATTATGGGTTAAATTATTAATTATCTTTACTTTTATTTCTAAATTTGCATATAACCCTATCGAAATATTAAAAGAAAACAAGCTATATTTTAAAATGAAAAATATAATATACTTAATATAATAATTTTGTTGTTCTAATGCAACTGGCAATACAGAGACAGCTAATCATTATGCCATAAGCAAGGGCTGCACCGCTGTTACTCATTGAGCAGTACCCAGCGGGCACGTGTAGTGTGAACACATGCTACGGACGCGAGGAACACAACGCTCTACGATCCTATTAGACCGGGACCTACGGTTTTAAGTGGATACCGATCCACTCAAACATCCATGGCACCGCCAAGAATCGAACCCGAAAAACCTGCGGTACCGAGTGCCAGAGCACCCAGCCACTCTGCCATCAGGCTCCCAATATAATAATTTTAAAGCTACAACATTTTTTTTTTTTTTTTTTTGTGTGTAAACTAGATAAATGTATTTTATATGTAAATATCGTTTCACTTTTCTACATTAATGTTTTTTTTTTTTTTTAAACCTATTTAATTATAATATGGAATATAAATGTATATATATAATATATTGTTGCGTTAACATTGAATGTGTTTATTCGTATTATTCATGAACAGTTTAGAATAGTTGTTCATTCATTCTTTTTATTGTTTAAAGAAAATAAACAAACAATGTTTATGTTTCTTAGAAAATTCAAAACATTTATATAAAACTTCATGTCTGTCTTTCGTGTTAGAAATTTAAATAATCTTACACTAATAAAACATAATATTTAAAAAAACACATCTATTTAATTCTAATATTCTGGAATATAAATGTTATATATTTATATTGTTGCATTAACAACGAATAAGTTTATTCATATTACTCATGAACATTATAGAATAGTTGTCCATTAATTCTTTTATTGTTTAAAGAAAATAAATAAACAATGTTTATATATCCTAGAAATTCAAAACAGTTACTAAATAAAACTTTGCGTCTGTCTTTCGTGTTAGAAATTTAAATAATCTTAACACAAATAAACCGTAATACTTTTTTCATCATACCACCAACACCCCTCTTATTTACTTCCAATGCCAGACGATATAAATTCAACAAACAGACGATAAAACAACAAAAACCACCTCCAGACAAAAGCTTATTACACCTTCCGAAAACTAGAATAAAAGACAGAGAGAGAAAAATACGAAAACAAACCTCTCGCTCTGTGGTGCTATATAAATATTTCCCATCCCACCACGCAACTAACATCGCCCAAAATATTATTCCGCTATTAATCAAAAACGTCCCCCTTACGCCACTGTTGCCCCTGCAGAGGAAAAAAAATGTATTTTTTTTTTCCCCATGCTCCCCGAACCTTCACTTATTAAGCTAAGTGAGCGGGATAGAGATGTTGGAAGTGGTTGCCATGGTTACCTCACGCTATCGGATAATCCCGATCCGTGCGTCTGTCAGGTTACCATTCACAACATTGATTGCACCTGAGGCAAAAAGTGTCGCACCCCCTGCCCTACCCCCTACCCCTCTTATCCAGCACAACCATTAGCTGCCCTCTCCTGGGGGAAGGCGCTTTTCTCCAGGGATCGTCTGTTAGTGATTAAGAGCACCCTTCTCACCCCCCACCCACCCCTTCCTGAATTTTCTTTCCCGATTGAGCATAGGCCCCCTTAATATTCGCTAGCATCCCCATATATAGATGTGTTTGTTATTAATATCAGAAGACTTCCTTATGCCCAGAAATGGTAGTGGCTTCTTTCATGTATTTTTTTAAACGTAGAATATGTTTTATAGAGAAATCATATTCTACGCTCGTTAAAGCGGTTCAAAGTTATACCATTCCGGTTCAATGTTATATCATTCAAAATATTTGCAATTCTTGCCAATTTTGCAAATCTCGGTCATGATTATTTATATTTGGAATGTGAACAATTACACCAATTTTTTTTTTTTTTTTTTTTTTTTTAAACCAAGATTGGTGAATTTTTGCCAATCTTGTTCACAATTATTTTTATTTGAATGTGAACAATTACCAAAAAATATTCAAGTTATTCAAAGTCAAGATTCAAACCTGAAACCTGGGGTAATAAAGGCCATTTCTTTGATTTAATTGGGGCCATTTCAAATTATTTACCGTGTGTTAGTAGAGCCATTGTTTCTGGTGTACCACAAATGGAAACTTCTTCTTCATTGGTGCAACAGCCCCATGGTGGGCCGAGGCCGACGTCCTACTGGCAAATTTCGAGACAGAAGATATTTTCTTTTACAGTGTAGGGTTATCAACCTACGTCCAACGCTCTACTGTCATTTTAGACCGGGATTTACGGTTTAAAGTGAATTCGAACCATGACAATCATCCATGGCACCGCCGGAACTCGAACTCGAAATCTGTGTCGCCGAACGCCAATCATTCGGCATCAGGCCCCTACAAATGAAAAGTATCATCCAAATATTCAACAATTATTTTATTCCCCTTGCTGTCCATTTTAGCGGGGAATGCGTATTTCCATTTTACAATATTTTACCACAATCAATTATCAGTAAAAATCTATCTGATATTAATTTGCGTATGTAAATCGCATAGGTTTTCCTTATTTTTTTGAAGTTTTATTTCTGATGAAATTCATCATTATCATTATCATCATCATTGGCGCAACAGCCCCATGATGAGATGTTTCCTTTTATGTGGTGGGGTTGATAACACTACGCCCAAAGCTCTACAAACCGGGGCCTACGGGTTAAAGTGGATTCCAAACCACTACAAACTTCGATGCCACCGCCGGAACTCGAACCTGAAACCTGTGGAACCGAGCTCTCGATTATCAGGTTCCTCTAATTAAAACAGTTATCTAAAATTTGTTATCTAATTTTTCCTAATATATCCCAAATTTATTTGTAACAAAATGTTCAAAATAAAAATAAATTTTTTATTGAAATTAACTTTTTATCCAAAATAAAAAATAACAAAAATCTGGGAATACAATTATTTGCAAGTACATTTGTTAATACCTAAAACTTAAGAAAACTGAATAATTAATCGGATGCAAACCTTTAGCATTTCAAACTGTAGCGCCTTGTATAATTTATGCCGCATTAAAGCCAACGGAAATGCTTTGAATATAAATGACAAGATTACCGAATCTACACGCTTCGAATTTAATTCGTTTTAAAACAAAGCATTAATTTTTAAATGAATTGGAATAACTTGAACGTGTGAATAACTTTTAAGTATTTTGATCAAAACAATTGTCGATATTAAAACATTCAATGTCATTTTTTTTACTTGGATAGATATTTTAAAAATATGCACATATTCAATATTATCAGTAGAGAAATAATGGGGTTTTTTTTTTTTCTAAAATATTCGAAAGTTTCGATGAAAATTTGTTGAAGAAATATTTGAATTTCTTAAGACTGGGTTTGGATTAAAATTGCTAATTCTTGTGTAATCAAGTGATATTTGAGATGTATTTTGATTTCTTTTTAAATTTTCTCACATTATTTTTTGTAATCCATGTTTTAGTTTTGTGAGAAAGTTCTTATTGAAGTTGATGAGTACGTTGTTTAATCAGTTATGCAAAATTGAATTTATGGGAATTTAATTTAGCATCAATAGATAATATTATAAATAAGATAAATGAATTTCGTATTTAATAAGAAATCTCTTAAATAAATATTAATTTAAAAATATAAATATATATAGTTCATTTATATGCATTACAAATAAATAAAAATTAAACTAAATATTATCTATATTAATTAAAAATTCATATGTTAATTAATTATTTAAAAAAATAAAATATTAATTTAAAATAATAATTTTTAAGATGTTATTTTTTTTTATATTTCTTTTCTTAAATTTTTGTTAGGTTAAGGCATTTTAATAAGATTTCTTCTATGTTGCTTAATTGTGTATGCAAACTTAGTATTGTTATTGTAATTTTAGTACTGTTGTTGCGTATTGCAATCTTAGTTATCGTAAAATCATTATTACTCATTGCCTTTAATTAAGCCTCTTTGATTATTTGAAGAATTTATTAAATTTGTTTATAATTTGAAGTTATTTGCTTTTTAATACTGAGTCAAGATTGGTAATGATTAAATGTAAAATAAAACAATCTCTGAATTAAATGATCAACCAAAGGTTTTTATGATCCATTTCCTATACTCTGCTGCAATGTCGCGTAATTTATTTCGTTATAATGAAATATATATCTGTAGTGTGCTGGTTGGGCAACCAGATTGTAACTGGATGTGGTTATAGGTGGAGATACTTGAGGCAGAGGATGTAGAGCTCACAGCTTTATTTACGCTAACACAAACATCATGCACATACAATTAGAGACACGCAATGTTTAACACATTTAAAGACGTACAATTAGGAAGGATTGGACGTATTCTACTTTATAATCCGAAAAACCCGATAGTCAGCTACGCACAATAAATACATTCCTCTCAAGTGTGAGTCTGTAGCCTAAATTTGGGGATGAGAGAGTATAAACATTTCTCAGCGAGCGACCATGTTGTGTTGTACTTCCTCTCGGGTGAGAGTCTCGAGGCCTACTGAACATTTCCCTGAATCACCAAAAATCATTGATTGGCATCTTTTAGTTCCACCTAAGTGGCTATTGAGCCCTTGTGTACCCAAGACGTTAAGTATTCCCACAACCAAATATCTGCCGTATCGAGTCTGTTGATCGTGAAGGCCAGTTACCAGTTAGAACCTCTACTTATCACTCAGGTTCATCTTAATAGGAACATCTTAACTTCACCATCCTGAATGAAGATGTCGGCAGGTAATGCATGTCTTTCCAGAAATGCAAGAAGCGTACAAACAAAATAACCGTAGAGCGACAAACCAAACAATCAGGTGTTTTATTGCTAGCCTGATTTGCATAAAAACGTCTCGGTATGATGCATGAGCGCCCTCTTTCGGTACTTTTGAAATCATTTTTTATGCACACACACAAAAAAAAAAAAAAAGAAAGAAAAAATTTGTAAAATAAATAAATAAATCGGGACGGTTTATTTCTACTACTTTAAGTATAAACTTTTAGAAAATAGAAATAAAACCGCTTTACAAGAAAACGAGAATAAAAAAAAAATATTTTAAATTGTTAGTAAATAAAATAAAACAAAAAAGTAGAAGATCCGACTCATTTTTCAAGATTCCCATTAACCAAGTTCTCCAGTTTCGCGGAATTTCCTACTTATTAACCAAGATCATCTAAAAACAACAATAATAAAAAAAAGGGGGTGGGGAGGGGGGTGTATGAAGTCTCGAGTCAAGGGACCCGGCGTTGCGTGACTCAACACTCATGACACCTGCCACGACTCATTACCTCGTTTAATTTCGCGCCGTGACTCTAGCAACTCTCTCGGCCATTAAGCAAAACTGTCGACCACACATCTTGATCGATTCAGTTCAGCAGACGGATTCCTTTTTTTTTTATTCGTTCATTTTTCTGTAACGTTTATTTTACGCTTCATGCAAGAGCTGCATTGTCAATTTTTATGATTGGGTTTCTCCCCCTCCCAACTCTTACTAACTGTTTTGGTAGCTCATGTAATATTCGCGCGCTTTTTCCTCTTGGAAATAGAATGTTTTTGAAGTGGTCAATGCCTAACGATCCGTGGGGGATATGTAATAAAATAATAATAATAATAAAAGAATAAAAAAAATAAATGATTTTGTTTCAGAATTGGGGGAGAAAATATGAAATTTTTATCTTTAGCGGCAAAAGGTACGTGACCGCAAATCTCAATGAATACTGGAGAGGTTTTTGAATTTTTCTGTGAAAAGAATGATCGGTTTGTTAAGTGCTTTAGGTTACGGTTGAAGATAATGTTTGTCGTTAATTTTAATATTAATTTCGTAATGACTAAACGGAAGTATAATGTGTATTAACTGGTTAAAAATAACTTAAGTAGTTAATGTGAGATACTTAAAACTCTATCCAACAGTGAACTGTGTTTTTATTTTATTTCTAAGTCAATTGGCTTTTTTACACATAAAATTATGGATATTATTTTGGGAAGCTTTGTTTCTCGTTTCCTTGATAACTTTTTTTTTTTTTCTTGTTCTTAATTAAATTTTCGTTTCCTCGAACATTTGTTCGTGCCCTTAAACAAATTTTCATTTCTTTGATCACTTTTACAAATTTTCGTGTTCTTAAATCAAATTTTCGTTTCCTCAATCATTTTCAACGTTTCTTATTGGTTTATTTTTTAAGATTGCTGTTATGCGTTTTGATAGTAAATTAAATTCAAAATTTTATGGGTAACCTGTATATCAGCCCTGCCGATTTTATATATATATATATATATATATATATATATTCAATTACTTTTTTTTACCTCTTCAAAATATTAAAATATATTCTTCTAATAATATATATAGATGTGGAATTAATGTGTTTTTAGTCGGCAGTAATGTTCAAGAGTGAAGTTTGATTTTCTGCTAAATATAGTTTAATATTTGTTAAAGTCATACTATTATTTTCATTAGCATTAAACTATGCTAAACTTTACAAATTTGTGCTAGCGTTAGTTAAGTTTACAGTTTTGAAAGATCATTTAATACATATTCTTCCAATGGTTATGACAACATTGTTTTTTTAAAAAATAATAATGATGTAGGACATTATAATGAGTTATTGATTGATAATATATCCAGCAATGGGAAGAGAATTTTTGTATTTTGAGCATCAATCATACTATTAAAAAAACTAATAAACAAGTTTTAACTTCATAAGCATGTTTATTAAAACTGAAACGAAAATACAAGACCAATATCAATTCTTTATACATGACCTATATTTCAGAATTACATGTATATTCTGTTTGAGACATGGTTCATTTATCTTTACCTATGTCTTTATTTTATTTGTATGCCAAGTTAATAAAAACAGGTTACTATTACAAATACTGAATGCTAATTTAGCCATATCTGTTTTGCATAATATATATACTATGTTCTGATATTGTTTTACCATATTAACTGCAATACAAGATGCTTTCTGCGTGCAGTATTTTATTCCAGCTTTTATGGGCGGACTGATGGCCAATTAGCTAGCGCTCTGACCTTTGGTACCATATATTTCAGGATGGAATCCTGGCTGGGGCAAGGATGTTTGTGAGTGGTTCGGAATCTATGTTAAACTGTAGGTTCCGGTCTATTAGCCCCAAAGTGAACAAAAAATGATCACAGCGACAAACCAACCAATCCAGATTTTGTCTTTCTAAGAATACCAAATGGTGATGGCTGAGTCCAGCGTTGGTGCCACACGTTCCGGGTTTTCCGGCGGTGCCATGGATCTTTTTAGTGCTTCAAAGTTTACAAAAAATGACGTCTCGGTCTAATATGACAGGGCGACAAACCAGTTAAAGACCTTATTTACCAGTCTTTCTGTCTTTCCCTGGAATCCTGGCTGGGGCAAGGATGACTTGATGGCTGATGTTAAACTGTAGGTTCCGCTTAGCCCAAAGTGAACAAAAATGATCGTACAGCGACAAACCGTTCCGATTTTGTCTTTTAAGAATACCAAATGGACTTGATGCCATGGATTGGTGCCACGTTCCGGGTTTGGTTCAGCGGTGCCATGGATCTTTTTAGTTGTTCGAATCCATATTAGACCGTACGTCCCGGTCTCATATGACGAAATTTGTGTGTAGGGCTAGCAACCATACCCAGTTAAAAATAAACATCTTCTATTCCGAAATCTACTAGCAGGCATACTGCTTTGGCCCACCATGGGGTTGTTGAGGCAATGAAGAAAGAAGAGAAGAATAGAAAAATGGAAAACAGTATTAAACAAATCTGGAAACAAACATTAGGTTTTCTTTAAATTTTATAGTCTTGTAAATAGATTTATAAGGGTAGGCTATGAAAGATTTCTATTCATATAGAAAAATTTGCTTCTATGAAGATGGCCTTGGCAAAAGCATGGGATTGTTGCGCCAACGAAGAAAAGAAGAATACCAAAAATGAAATACAATAGAAAAATAAAATCTATTACTTAGACAGTAAAGAAAACGGAAAATATGCAATAATGAAACTTTAATGCACAAAATAATTATAATGTACATTAATACTACATTTAACATTCCACAGAAAACAATGATTTCAATTTCTAAAAAAAAAAAAAAAAAAAAGAAGCATAATATACTCACTTCTATTTAAAAAAATTCCTCCCTCCCTTAACATACTCCAGTCTTTTGTTCTACACAAATCGCCGAAAAAAAAAAAAAAAAAAGCTTTTTTATTTACGGCGATAGGGGCTGGAAAAATCCGGTGGGAGAAGATTCCATTTGGATACCAGCGGGGGTGTGCGGATTAATAATAGAATGTGCTGGGCCGGAATTCATGAACCTGCATTGTTGGTTTGTGATTCACGAGCAGTGCATAACTAATGAGAGCGAGAGATGCTGAGGGATTCAATAAAAGCTGCATTAGAGTGTGTTAATCCTCCTCTCTGTCACATTTTTTCCCTTTTTCCCGGACCCGGGAGAGGGAATTTGGGCGGCAAATTCTCCCGTTCTTAACCTTGTTAAGCGGACGACATGTTTTCGCTGTCGTCTTCCCGATTTGGTTCTGGGGTGGCGTGGAATCCGGCACTGCACACAATGGGAAAAAGAGTGCCTTCTTTTAGGGGTGGGGAGTTAATGATATTTGCAGGGGATGTGTGGAGTTTGGTTGCGAGTCGAGAATAATCTTGGTAAAAAGTAGTGGTCTATAGATTATAGGAAAAATTTGGTATTTTTATCCTAAACCTTTGAAAATCCAAGTGGGGAAAGGATTTAGTAGTAGTTGCATAGCATCATATATTGCATCCCATGATGGAGCGACCTAATGGCCGATTGACTAGCGCTTTGGCCTTTGGCACCACAGGTACTCAGGTTTGGTATTCATGTTTGAATCCTGGGTGGTATGCATGTTTGTTAGTGGTTTGGAATGATGAAATGGATGTTTGTAGTGGTTTGGAATCCACTTTTTAAACAGTAGGTCCGAATCTCATATGACCGTAGAGAGTCACAGAGCCCAATCAGACTTTCGTCCACATCATTCCTGAACTGTAAAGGGCAACTCAGCTCTAGGCACAGTGATGTGGCGTGGTGTAGTAGTAGTAGTAATGCACATTAAACAACACGACACTGTCTAATTAGCCTAAAGTGTGCACAAAATGACTGTAGAACGACAAACGAAAAAAATCTGCATGATGGTACTTGTAACTACTATCATGCGTGTTCATCAATAAAGAATACTTATCGAAATAAGATGCCCTTTTACAATTTGTGTATAGCCAAATATTACACACAATTCAGGCTAGAAAATATGGGTATAATTTACACACAATGTGGTGATTTTGGTAATAATGGTAATTGGAACTACTGTCATGCGTGCTCATCAATAAAGAATACTTGAAAATTTAGTCGATGGATAACAACAAGAATGCATTGTACAATAGGAATGCATTGTATTTAGCCTTATTCAGGATACACTTTTACTTTGTTTTGCATATCATATTTTCCTAAAATTTTGTTTCATTTAAATTTTAATGCATCATGTGTACCATGCTTTATTTCCGGATTTTTTCACCCTTTTTCCATTGTCTATTGCAGGTGGGTGAGGAATGATTATCAGAATTATGTATGTTAATTGATAGTATGTTAATTGATAGAACCAAAATCGGAATATGGATTATAACAATTTGGAAGATAATTCTTTAAAAAAAAAAAAAAATGGATTGGCTTATTTTTTTTCTATATTCTTACTAATGATTTTGTTTAAACCCATTAAATGATCTAAAAATCAAGTTGACACAAACATAAAAATAGAAGTGCATATAATTTTTCTTATTCCTAACTATCAAAAAACAATACACTACTGAATGCTTTCAAGATAGTAAATAGTTCTCTCGCCATATCTGTCGTAGTGGAATTTGACATTACACTTCAACAAATGCATAATATTGGCCCATCTCTCAAACTAATAGTTTCCTCATCATCCCAAAGACATCATAATACTCTCATCTAAACCACTAGTACATTCAATCAGACTTGGAAGGGTTTAAGGAAAAAAAAAAAAAAAAAGAGTATTACCAACTTCCCCATACCAATAAACTCCCGAAGACCCTATTTCTGGCACGATTATGCAAAAGCAATGGACAGAAGAGGCACGTGGCCTCGTGATATTTACCATCTGGTCTCCTCCACCCCTCTGATTAAATTCGGGGACGATGGATATGGCATGTCCCCCTTTGGGCCAACAATATTTCCTCCCTTTTAATACCAGGAGGATGTGTCCCCCCATTTTTTTTTTTTTTTCTTCCTTTACTTCATCTAACTTTTTCCCATATCTCTACACGTGGGACTTAACGAAGTGTGGTCCTTGCGTCGGTGGGAAGGTAAATACATACACTAGTTCGTTATGAAGCACGTGACTGGTTCGGCCCACCCCTAGGGTGCAAATTTAATTTTGGGGCGCTAATAAATAGTCGCCGCAGCGTGTGGCTTTACAGAGAAGGGGTGGGCTTGAACTGACAATCGTTTGCTGGCAGACCGAAATATGCAAATGTGAACTATAACATCCCCCTTGTACCATGGGAAAGTTTTGGTGGGGTACAGAAGTGTTTTATGGGAGATGACGAAGAAGTTTGGAGTATGAGTGTGCCGAAGTTGTATAGTTTTTTTCTTTTTCTTTTTTAATGTAATGTGTTGGTTTGGATATCAATGTTGAGATCTTTGATTGATTTAAAGGGTGCTATGTAATATAATGAATCGTGGTTGTGAGTAATATTTTTATGATCTGTTTTATCATCACTACACAGGGTGTTTTTCTGGTTCTTGGGTTAGTGGTCGCAACTTCGGTTTGAAGATCAAGCATGATTGCTTTCAATAAAGAGAATACGGATTCTGACCTCATCTTCGCTTAACTAATAGCGCTTAACATGAAGTCTAATTTGTGATTTCGCAGCATGTCTTATTTATCGAATTGACTTCTTTGCATTTCCCTGGTTTTTCTAACAACAATAAATAAATAAAATAAAATGGAGTAGTTTTCTTGAATGGCATAAAAAAAAAAAAGACATTTTTGCTCTAGAATGTCGTGCGCAGGCTAATCTCCCATCAGGTGTTCCTTGATAAATTCAAAATGTGCTTTATTGAAATGATTTTCTTGAATATCATAAAGAAGTTATTTTCTGCCATAGAATGTCGTGTCTCAGGCTAATTTCCCTTCAGGTATTGCTTGATAAATACAAAAATAAGGCTTTAAATTGCGTTATAAATGGCGTTTAACAAGAAGCTTTATTAAATAACTCTTAATTTTCTTTAAAGTCATCAATTCTATACGTTCACATTTGATTAAAAATAATATTTTTATTTATTATTGTACGAACACAACAGTAGAACAATTGTAGTGTCAATGGTGTTTCAGAAATTACATTGTATGTAAAAATGTATAATAAAAAATACAGGCGTAAAAGACACTTTTTCTTTTTTTGTAAGTTGGTAGCACTGAACTGAGTTACACAAACAGAATTTGAGTGTCACGCAGTAACCGATTTTTAAATCGATATAATTAATTTTGAAGAATAAAATGATTTTCGGGTTTTATTTAACTATTCCGGATATTTTTTACGCAGAATGTACAGCCAGAAAAATTAAGAAAACGTTAGCTATTATTAATAACCGTTAAGATTTTTAATGAGTTGAAAAAATGGCATTAGATTTAACAACAAAAAAAAAAAAAAAAAGGTACTATATGTTCATTTTTGTAATATTTATAATAAATACGAGAAAATAAAAATAAATTAATCCCCTTTTTCAACTTCACATACTAAAGAATAAATTTATGGGCTAATTCGGAAATAATTTTTTTTAAAAGTACATGCAATTGCAATACAAATTTTTTTACATATGATCTTTGGCATGCTTCAACATTTTTTATAAATATTTATTGGATAATCAAAACCGCAATACAATAATTTTTTTAACTGCTTTACAATATTAAAATGAAACAAACTTTAAACAATTCCATTACTGTTTGCGAACCATATATTTATTGGATTATCAAAAGTTCAATACAATAATTTTTTTTTTTTTTAACTGCTTTACAATAATAAAATGAAACAAACTTTACACAATTCCATTACTGTTAGCGAATCATATATTTATTGTATAATCAAAAGCACAATACAATATTTTTTTTTTTTTTTTTTTTATCTGCTTCAAGATATTAAAATGAAACAAACTTAAAATAGTTCTATTACTGTTTGCGAACCATTTAAAATCGTTTGAACAAGTTTTAAAGAAGAAAACCTCACTTCAAACTATTTGACATTTTTTTCAAAAGGACAAACGTAATTAAAAATCAACAACATTGAATAATATCGCATTATATTTATTTATTACATAAATGCAAGTGAACGAGCGACTACCATTTACTTGCCTTGGCACAACAAAAGAGAAATAAAATCGAAGCCATTAGTGCCATCTAGTGAGGAAATAAAAGCTACATAAAGAATTAACAAATAACATATAAATACTTTTCTGTTTCATTAAAATAATTCCTTCTAGAATCTTTGTCAGTAATTATAATTTAAATTTTCGCCTTAAGACAATTACAAATTGTGTTTGTTTACTTAACATATTTATCTTTTATGTAGAACTTTCTTTAAAAAATAGTAAAATTTTGTTGGATAAGACTAAACAAAGTTATGTTAATTCTGTGTTGATGTTGATGTGTAGGATTTTCGTGTTTGCTTTCGAGATGAATATTCAGTAAGTGAAAAGAATAATATTATTTTCTAAATTAATGAGAATGTCTAACAAAATACAATTAATTCGTTAACAAGGAATTGTTTGTTTAAATATTTCACGTTTATTTTCCGTGTAGCAACTTTAAATAAATTTATCGTTTTATACATCTACGAAAAATGTTATATTTAGATTAATTTACCAGTTTCGATTATAGATTTATTTATCATATTTGATTATAGATTTAGTTACCATATTAGATTATAGATTTATTTACTAATTTTGATTATATATTTATTTACTAATTTTGATTATAGATTTATTTACCAGTTTTGATATAGATTTATTTACTAGTTTTGATATAGATTTATCTACTAGTTTGGATATAGATTTATCTATTAGTTTTGATATTGATTTATTTACCAGTTTTGATATAGATTTATTTACCAGTTTTGATATAGATTTCTTTACCAGATTTGATTATAGATTTATTTACTAATTTTGACCTACGATTATTTTATTTTACTAATTTTGATTTATGAATTTTTACCACTATGATTATATATTTATAATTAGTTCTATAAAATTTACTTATTTATTTTTATTATTATTATTTTAAAAGAATGATGAAAGTTAACTTTTTGTGAATATGTTAAACAATTCACAAATAGTTTATATATAATTATTTTTATTAATTGTTGAAAATCCTTGCAAATAAAATGTGAATTTTATTAGTTATTGACATTTCACTTGAATTGTTATAGAAACTTAAATTTGAATATATATGATGCTATATACAGCTATTGAACTATGATTATCTTATTTACCAGTTTTGAACTATGATTATTTTATTTACCAGTTTTGAACTATAATTATTCTATTTACCAGTTTTGAACTATGATTATTTTATTTACCAATTTTGAACTACGATTATATTATTTACCAGTTTTGAACTACGATTATTTTATTTACCAGTTTTGAACTATAATTCTTTTATTTACCAGTTTTGAACTACAATTCTTTTATTTACCAGTTTTGAACTCTGATTATTCTATTTACCTGTTTTGATAAAGATTTTTTTTTAACAGTTTTGAACTATGATTATTTTATTTACAAATAATGTGTTTGCCAGTTGCATTAGAAAGAAGAAAAAAATTATTTACAAATAACAGTTAAAGTAAGCATTTCATCAAAAATATATATATATATTATTTTATATTGAAAAATCAAGATATATATTTTTTTCTAATAATTTTTGTGCTAAAAGAATATAGTCTACCAAAGCACTTTTCATGCAAAAAAAAAAAAAAAGTCAATCGAAAGTAGTAGTTTTAGATATTATTGATACAATTCATTTAGAAAAAGTTTTTGAAAAGACTGGCAATTTTAACTGTAACTTTCTTATTGCTTTTTAAATCAGTAAATAACGTTTTGTTTGCTTGCTATACATTTTCAATCGGAAAAATGTCCCTATCAAAATATATATATAGATTCTATATTTACGCTCCAAGAAATGTCATTGATTATCTGATAAGTCTGTTAACTGCAACCGTTGTCTGCAAAATGAATTGCTTTCAATTGTTTCGTGGCAGACGACGAAATATATTGCATTTTCGCCGGTTTTAAAACCCATCAGACGATTCGATTTCGGCTGACAAAATGCTCGAATCTGAACGTCTTTTGTTTCGCAACAAAGCACCAGATTCGTAAATAATGGAAAGAACCTGAACTTCGACAAAATTCGAATTTGGTTTGATTGATCCGTTCCTTTTGTTTCGAATGACGTAGTGCTGACTGTAGTGAAACTAGGATTGCAATGTTTCACTGATTTAACTAATATTTTTATTCTGTTGGTTTATTTTTTAAAATAATATTTGACTTGCGAATAATAATTAATTTTTGAAAAAACAAATGAGTAATTCTTTAATGTAGATGTTGTAGTAATTATATATGTAATTAATAAACTTGAATTTATATTTTATGTTTCGTGGTATTCAGATAACTGTAAAGTAATGTTTTTATTACATAAATGGCGATAGATTGTTCAACCATAACGATAGATTATTTTTATAACATAATACATATGATAAAAACGAATAATTAACGATATATTATTCAACCATAACGATATATTGTTAGAAGCGCTAAATTGTTGAACCATAATGATATATTATTCTTAAAACATAACACATAAAAACATATAATAAACGATATATTATTCAACCATAACGATAGAATCACAACGATATATTCTTAAAACATAACAATACGATAAAAATATATGATAAACGATATACTATTGAACCATAGGGATATATTATTGAATCATAACGATATATTATTTTTTAAAACATAACAAAATATGATAAATGATATATTATTGAACCATAACGATATGTTATTCTAAACAAAATGTGATAAAAAGATATATTATTCTTATTAGAAAAATTTATATAATTTACCCATTAAAATTAATCGACAATTAGAAAATAAAAAACAACCTAGTATTCATTATTAAAATGTTTAGCAAAATATTTTTATTATTTATTGTGACTGACTATTGAAAAGCATTTCCAATACAGCATTAAAAAAAAATTTATCAGTGTTGTTATTATGAATATGTTATGATACTGACAGATAATTGTTCATGCATTTATAACATTTTAATCAGTTAGAATCCATCTTTTAGAAAGAAAAGAAGTTCCCATAAATGGCCAAAGTTGCAAAATTTAGATATTAAAGAATTAACAAGATTTTACTTATTAAAAGAAAAATAAAAATAAGTAACTTATACCTCTTTGATGTTATAATTATTCATTACTAATTATTTACCTTGATACAATTTTCGGTATACACTAAATTTTATTGATCTTTTAATAAAAAAGGGATAATTCTTCTTGCAATTAGTAAGGATCTTTCTTCAAATCCTATATCATTAATTACATTGTCTTTAAAGTCTTACCATTTCGTTGCCTACTATTAAATTCAACTAATTGTACTTGCTTGGAAGGCAAGCACCATTTTGTTAATGCCTTTTTTAATTGATGTTAAAGGCTTAAGGATTGGAAAAATCGTTTCCAATATATATATATATATATATATACGTATACAAAGGTGGGTCGAGCAATTATTCTGTTTTTATTTCGGTGTTAATTTGCTAGACCGATCGACAAACCAATAATAAAAGGGCTGGAAATATGATGAATTAATAGCGTGTGCTGGAAAATGAAAACTTTCTGCGCTTTTAAATTAAAGATGATTGTACATAAGAATAAATAATATGAACAAAAAAAAAAAAAGTAAATAAAGCACCAGAAACAATTCTACTTTTGTTGAAAACTTCAAGCATTGCCTTTTTTTTTTTTTTTGTGACATGGTCATTTAACGTATAATATATTTCCTTTGTCGTTTAAACGTGATGTATGGCCGCTGTTTAGATCTCTAAATTATTGCATAAGAATTTCGACTTTATTATTATTTTTTTTTAACTTTATACAAGTTCTTCAGCTCCACTATTTTAAAAATCCATTTTTGCTAGTACATGTAATAGATACAATGTCTTTATGGTATTAATTATACTTGCTTGGAATACAAGCACCTTTTTTAATTGACATTAAAGGTTGAGGATTGGAAAAATGCCAATTTTTTAATTGAAACATTAAAGGCTTGAGGATTGGAAAAATCGTTTCCAATATAAAGGTGGGCTGAACAATTATGCTGTTTTTATTTCGGTGTTAATTTGCAAGTCCGATCGACAAACCAATAATAAAAGGGCTGGAAACATGATGAATTAATAGTGTATTCTAGAAAATGAAAACTTTCTACGCTTTTAAACTAGAGATGGTTGTAAAAAAATAATAATAATAATAAATAAAGCATCAGAAATCATTCTATTCTTGGTGGAAAACTTTTAAGCATCGCGTTTTTTAATGGCATGGTCATTCAACGTATAATCTATTGCCTTTGTCGTTTAAGCGTGATGTATGACTGCTGCTTAGATCTCTAAATTATTGTATAAGTATTTCGACGTGGTTTTGTTAACTTATAGGAGTTCAACTGTTTTAAAAATCCTTCGTTGCTTGTACATGTTATAGATACAATGTCTTTATGGTCTTAATTGTACTTCTTGGAATGCAATCACCATTGTGAATGTCTTTCTTAATTGACGTTAAAGGCTTAAGGATTGGAAAAATCGTGTCTAATATATATATATATATATATATATATATATATATGGATTGAACAATTATTGTTTTCATGCCATCTAAATTAGAGATGGTTGTTAAAAAAATAATAAAGTAAAATAGAGCACCAGAAACAATTCTATTCCTGGTGGAAACTTCAAGCATCGCTTTTTTTTTTTTTTTTTTGTGACAAGGTCATTCAACGTATAATCTATTGCCTTTGTCGTTTAAGCGTGATGTATGACTGCTGCTTAGATCTCTAATTTATTGCATAAGTATTTCGAAGTGATTTTGTTTTTGTTAACTTTATATGAGTTCCACTGTTTTAAAAATCCTTTGTTACCAGTGTAATAGATACAATGTCTTTTTGGTCTTCATATTTACATTGCCTATTATTAAATTCAACTAATTGTACTTGCTTGGAAGGTAAGCGCCATTTTGTTGATGCCTTTTTTAATTGACGTTAAAGGCTAAATTATTGGAAAAATCGTTTCTTTTGAATAAATATATATATATATATGAATATATATATGCATACATAATGGTGGGTCGAACAATTAACGTATTCTGTTTTTATTACGGTGTTAATTTGCTATCCCGATCGACAAACCAATAATAAAAGTGCTGGAAACATGATGAATTAATAGCGTGTTGTAGAAAATGAAAACTTTCTGCGCTTTTAAATTAGATATTGTTGTAAAAAAAAAGTAAATAAAGCACTAGAAACAATTCTATTCTTAGTGGAAAACTTTAAGCATCGTGATATTTTTTCTCTGACAAGGTCATTCAACGTATAATATATTGCTTTTGCCATTTAAGTGTGATGTATGGCCGCTGCTTAGATCTCTAAATTATTGCATAAGAATTTCAATGCGGTTTTGTTTTTGCTAACTTTATACGAGTTCTTCAGTTCCACTGCTTTAAAATCCTTTGTTGCTAGTGTAAATAATAGATGGGATTGTTTGCTATTTTTTGAAAGGTTGTTTTAGAAGTATGAAGGGCACGCAATGTGATTGCTTTGTTTGTGATAGACACCAAGGTAAACTTTGTTGCTTTTTGTATGTTTACTTAAAATGGAAATGTTTGTCTTCATTCCAGTGTATAAATAATTTATGACATTACATAATTGTAAGCGCAACACGTTTTCTACTTTTATTTTCTTTCAACTTTAAGTGGAAATTATAAAATATTTCGAAGGGTTTGTTGATTTATCGCTCTATTGTCATTTTATCGTACACTTTGGACTAATTGGATTTTGGACTGCCAGGATTCGATGCCTGTGGTATCAATGACCAGAGCGTTATCCAAAATATTTCGAATAAGTAATATTTTAAATACTTGGTGAAAAGTAATTATTTTTTTTATTTAAAACTTTAACTATTTTTTAATAATCAGAACAAAAAAATTTGTTTTCAAACTGTGAAAATAATTTTATTTGTAAATCATAAGAATTCCAATTATTTATAGCATAGAAAAAAACGCCTTGCGATATGAATTAATTGAATCTAATTATGACGATCACTGCAATTCATATAGGACAAAAAAAAAATATGTTATCAGTTGCTGGAATTAGATATTGGATTTTTTTAAAATATAGTTCATATTGCTATATATTTTAAAATAGTAAAATAATATGCATTATATATTTTTTTATATTAGACAAATGTTATATATATTATTAGTATTATATATTAAAGATTTTTTATTATATGTCGTATAAAATATATCGTCGTTTTAAAATATTAAAATAATTTAATTCCATTTTTGTAATTTTTCATTGAGTATCAAATACACGATGAATTTATTAACCGAATTATTTTTTGAAAATCAGATATCTTGGCATATTTTTATTATATATTTCTACATGAATCTTATACGTTGTTTAGAACTTGAAATAACGTATATTCTAATCATATGGCATCCGTTGAAAAGGCGATAAATTCCGCCAACAATCACCCCTTCCTGAACAGAAGCTCTATAAAACAAGCAACCCTGTCAAGGAGTCGAAGTTATCTTCTTGGGATATTGGGATGGAGACGTGAAAAGCATATAGATTTCAGTAGATTAATTGAGCATGAATAAATATAAGGAAGGACGAAAAGTGGCTATATATATTTCTATGTATATATACTCAGCATACACAGCTCCATCTATAAAGAGGCCCCCATATCCACTTAGGTTCTTGTTTGCCCAATTTTTTTCATCCCCACCGCTTCTGACAATCTAGCCTTGTTGTTTTTAATATTCCTCTTCCCATCGCAGACATAGATGCAATTTCCGGGAACACACGCAGCACACGAAAGGGGAAAAAAAAGGGATAAAAAATAATAATACCGTGTGCAGGGATAAAAGAAAATGACGCGCCACGCTGTTTGCCATTTTGGAGATTGTCCTTAACTTTTTTAATCATTAGAACTATTTTGCTGAGTTATGCGAAACAAAAAATATTCCGATTCTTCTAGAACACTTTTATTTTATTTTATTTCATTTTATTTATTTATTTATTTTATTATTATTATTTTTTTTTCGTTATCGTCTTTTAATTTAGAAAATGAAAATAAAAACATCGTTTGGTGCTATTGTTTTTGGAATCTGGCTGTTTAAATTCTAGTTTTTTTTTTCTTTTTATTTCGCTTATAGAATAAAGTGAATGTTTTTTTTTTTTTTTTTTAAATTCATTTACTAGCTAAATTCTTATTTTTTTCTTGTGTGTGTGTAAGTGTTTACGTTTCGAAGAATGTACAAAAAATAGTTTAAGTAAAAAAATAAAATATTCCAACGTATCATGCATTTTTTTATTGTTATTAATTTAGAATTATTCAAATTTTTCCATTTAAAAAGGAATTGTTAATTTTAAGAGGTTGTATTTTTTTAGTGTCTGTTGATTTTCGTTTTATTTATTTTTATTTTTTACTATTCATTTCTTATCATTTCATTAATTAAATTTTGTTAATTGTATTTTTCAATAACATTTAACAACGAATAATAATTAATATAAAACAATAATATAAAACAACGAATGGTACATTTAATTATTTTAATAAATATGTAATCACATTTATTTTAAATTTATCATATTTAGTTAGTTCCATACGATTGTAATATATATATATATATATATATATTTTCATATTCTAAAGTTATAATTTTTGAAATTGAAACTATTAATTCTTCTTGCGATTTGGTATTTCTTATATATCACCAAATGTGAATTACATCATTCTGCTTTGACTTTTAAATGACTGTTTTGACTTGTTTTTAAGTGAGAAATAAAAACCATTTGGTCATAGTTAATATCCTTTATTAGTTAGATTAAAAAAATATAAAAACATCGTTTGGTGCTATTGTTTTTGGAATCTGGCTGTTTAAATTTTAGTTCTTTTTTTTTCATTTTTTTTTTTTTTTTTTTATTTCACTTATAGAATAAAGTGAATGTTTTCTAAAAAAAAAATCATTTACTAGCTGAATTGTTGTTGCTTTTTTTTTTCTGTGTGTGCAAGTGTTTAAGTTTTGAAGAATGTTAAAAAATAATTTAAGTAAAAATAAATAAAACATTCCAACGTATCATATATGTAATTTTTACTATTATTAATTTGAATTATTCAAATTTTTCCCATTAAAAAGGAATTGTTAATTTTAAGAGGTTTTTTAACTGTATTTTTTTTTTTTTTTTTAGTGTCTGCTGATTTTCGTTTTATTTATTTATTTGTTATCGTTTCATTAATTAAATTTTGTTAATTGTATTTTTCAATAACATATAGTATTTTTATAAAACTACGAATTGTAGGTTTAATTATTTTAATAAATATGCAATCACATTTATTTTTAATTTATCATACTTAAATAATTTCATATGGTTGTAAAACTTTGAAAAAAAGTTTAATGTCTGCAATTTCTGGAATTGAAAATATTTATTCTAGCAACTATTTGGCCTTTTTATATGTTACTAAATATGAATTACATCATTTTGGCTTCAATTTTAAAATGACAGTTTTGATTTGTTTTAAATGAGGAATAAAAACCAGTTGGGCATATTTAAAATCCTTTATTATTTAGATTAACTAAAGATATGAATACAAATTATTACATTTTCTTTTGTGAAATATTTTGTTTGTATTGTATTCCCCTTTTGATTACAATAGCATTTTCTAACATTTAAAGATAATTATTTAATTAATGTGTTTATATAAATATGTATAAATATTGTATAATGTATGTATAAATATTCTAAAATTGTTATTTTGAAAATAATGTTATTCAAAATATTTATAAAAGACTAAACCAACATTGAATGTCTTCATTTTAATTTAATGATATTAAATATTTGTTACATAAATTAAATATTCTCGTGGTGATAATTTAACATGTAGCTTATGCACAATAAGCTACATGTCTCATAATTTTCAACATGCTCTCATAATTTTCAACATGCTCTCATAATTTTCAACACTTCGAAAGATTTTTAGAATTCCACCAAGTCATTTCACCTTTCACCGTATATGTCTATAAAATATATCATTCCATTCTTTTACTCATTGCCACCTACAGATCTAAATAATAATAATAATAAAAAAATGTTGCCAAACGATAAATTTAAAATGCCAGTTCCGTCGTTAACGACTGAATTGAGTTGTACACATGTCTTATCGTTTGGTTTTTCCGTTACAGGCACAAGAGGAAGGTGCAGAACTTCTTGCCGTGCAAGACTCACCACCAGGGTCGATGCGACATGGGGGTGCAGCAGGAATCACCTACGACGACGTCTTGATCAATCATCATCCAACGCGCCTGCCAAACCACCTTAACCCTGACACCAACACCCTCACCCCTATAGAGGTAAGTTTCCACCATTTTTTATCGCTTTATTATTTTGTGTTCTAATGTTCACGGCGTGCCACCCCGTTTGTTGCAAAGCTCACCGCTGAGCAGGTTTATCGTTTGGCATTAAAAAAAGAATAAAAAAAAAAATTGGTTCGAGTATTTTGAAAAGACGGTGGGTGGTAGAACGTAGTTTTCTAGCTGTCAAGAGATAGAAAAGGAAGTCGTTTGGTTAAGATGTAGTGTTTGCGGTTTAGGGTATCTTGAAAGATAAATTCTTATGTTTTATGGATGATGGTATTTTTTTTTTTTTTTTTTTTTTTAATAAATTTTAATTGAAGCATGGAAAGAAATGAAATAAAAAGTATGAAATCATCTTGATTTTTTTTGTTTTGCAATGAGATTTTTCAAATAAAGCAAAAATTAAAACAAACCCAAAAAAGAAAGATGCCAGTAGCGAATACTATCTAAGGATTTTATGAAACAATATAAAATTATGATCATATCTTTAGAAATTTATATTTTTTCTTTGTTTATTTACTTCGCAAATAATAATTTATGTTATCAAATTATACATATAATATCATTTGTATGGGTCCGGGTTTGAATAGCCCCACAATAGCCCATGCATGTTGTAAAAGGGCACTAAAATAGATATCCAGTGCCCTGTATAACCTAGTGGGGTAAAGTCAGACTTCTGCCTTTGGCTGCCCCACGTCTTTGTGTCGCAAGATTAATGACA
Organism: Caerostris extrusa; assembly: GCA_021605095.1. Lineage (NCBI taxonomy): Eukaryota > Metazoa > Arthropoda > Arachnida > Araneae > Araneidae > Caerostris > Caerostris extrusa. The sequence goes on from BPLR01006776.1 coordinate 88,153, forward strand.
AAAAAGAAGCTGCAATTTTTTAGCCTTTATCATGACTCGTCGTTTTAAGACACGGGTTCATGGCCTTGGTCTAGATGTTGCTGTCGGCCAAGTGGGATAAGAAACAACATATATACTATAATATTGGTATTTCTAGATTATGTATTTCATCGTTATACTTACTGCTAATGCCCATTAAATAATGAAAAAGTGCGTTATTCAGTGGAAACTAACAGATGGAATGATGGAATAACTCTATTTTCTAGAAATACCAAAATATCCTATTTGGCAGAAAGTGGTACTAAAACCTAATAGCATATTATAACTATGATAAAAGAAAATGCATTTAATATATTCAATCTATAACATATGAGACTTAAACTTTATTATCATGTATTTTGGCACAACTTATTTCATGATTACTAGTGTCGCTAAAATTTAATCAATCAAAATTTCATTTTTAGCAAGCTTGTGAATTTTTATAAAGTTTTTTGTTTAGAAATATGGTTTCTAGATTTGAAGTTTCCTCATATATATTTCAAATAATACTTAATTATCTTTTATATTTGGTTGAGTATAAGATATTCTTAACTAAATAAATCTTACAATATAGAATAAAATTCTATTATTTTATGGTAAACCCTTGTTAAACAAAATATTGGATAATCACAAAATGGTACCCGGGCTTCAGGAGGAATGACCACTTGCATTAAAATACAAAATCATCTGCACGATTATCTTACATACATTTCTCATTATTTTGCCTTCTGGCAATGCTGCAATCAATGGCTCTTGATTTCTAGAACTTTTCAGTGGCAGCAGGGCCAAACATCCGAGATTGAAACATCTACGAGCGCCCCCTGCCGGCTACTCGCATTCACCATCTCCAGTTTCCAGAAATCGGAGAAGGGACTTAATTAAGGAACATGAAATTTGTTTTACTGTCAACAGGAAAAGATCTTGTTTATACCAAATTTCTGATGGAAGCCCACTTCGCCTAGAATTATTGCCTTCAGGGATAAAAGGTAGAGCTAGCTGCTACTTCAATTTGATTGCTTTTCGCCAAATGGTCCGCGGTGTAGGCCGGGAAAAGTTTTGGCGATATTGGCGATGGGGGAAAACTTTGCAATTACGAATTATACAGTTTTAATTACCTTTAGTGTTACCTAATGCATTAAGCTCATGCGTTTCATTTATCGTCTGCCTACGTGTTCTTCGAATCTGGCAGTAGCAAGGAAATTCGATTTCGTTTGATTATTTGGAAAATTTTCGAGTGGTGGTAGATCGCTTTGGCACTCTCGCTGCGTTTTACTTGGATGAATTTATTAAGAGCATTTTTATTAAGCGATATGAGAATACTTTAAAAGGAATAGCGTGGTTTCGAAATTCTTCCTACATATGCTTGTTAAAGTTAAATTGCCACTTGGCTATAATATTCTTGAGCGAATAGCTAGGTAATTATTCTGGGAATAAATTATTTAATAATTCTTCGTATGCATAATTTAACTTTCGGGATAGAAATTATTATCGTATGAATTCTGCCTGTTTTCTAATTAAGTTAAATCATTCGGGCATGACCACTTACTATATTGTACTTGAATTCTGTATTATAAATCTGAAATAATTAGATGTCCAAATTGTTCTTGGTAAAAAAAAAAGATTAAAAATTTAAAAAAAAAAAATGATAATTGGCGTGTAAATAATTTTAATTTTCAATTCAAAATTTGGGTTATTTGCTGGAAGCTTGACAAAATTTCTAAGTTTTGATTAATGTATTATCAATATTAGATAAACGGTGTATGTATCTATTGAAAAATTTATATACTGTAATGTGTTAGTACTGGAGGCCCTACTTTGAGCACCAGGCTGTAAATGGGTTTGGTTGAGCTGAGATACTTGAGGGACAGGTTTGAGAACTTGCAATTTTATTTACACTCGCATAAACGTAACACACATACAATTATACGCCTACAATATTTAAAGTAAAAGTAAGAATTGGAGTTTCGTGTAAAGATTCCACTACTCAAACTCTGCGAAGGGTTGCGCAAAATATAATTTTCTCTGGATGATAGTCTGGAGGCCAACTAAACGTTTCTCAAAAGGAGAACAGGGTTGATTCCTATTGCTTGAGAGTCTGTAGTCCAATTGACCATTTCTGTTGAACGTCACAGGGTGGCGTTCTTGCCTAGTGTGTCGGAGGAAGCTTGTTTAACAATACAAGCAAATTGACCGATTTCGTACATGTTTTATATCGATTTTTATGTAAAATCAGTATTTATTTGAGTTTCAACAAAATTCATACTCATATCAATTGACAAGATAACTAAAATGGGGAAAAAAAATGATTGTCATTGTATACATTTGTATTCGAGTTGTCGTATGGTAGTGTTTTCCGGGTTTCTCCCCTATGATACGGTTCTTCCCTAAAAGTCCTACCTGAAGACACTGCCCTCCTTCATCAGCGACTCGCCGACTTCTACCTACAAGTGCTCCATCACAACAGAAGCTGCCCCCTTTCTATGAGTAGACTATTTATGGGCTGTCCGTCCCACGTTTAGTCACAACATAGTGTCCAAACAGGATGTATATCAAATTGGACATATTCCAAAGCTGACATATACCAATGCACTACTGTATTTCCGAGATGTAAACATGCTAATAAAATACTATTGTTTAAGAAGGAGAAAAACGCTTTTAAATAATAAAAAATAAATAAATAAATATACCAATGAATTGTGTGCATGAGATATAAAAATAATTCAATGCTTCATATATAATAGCCGTTTAAAGCAATTTATGAACTCCTGGCCTCTTTACTGATCTTTTTAATAAACAAAATGAAATTTTCTGCAAGATAAAAACCCAATCAAAAACAGAATATCATCAACCTTATATGACTGCATATTTGTAGTGTTCAAACAGGACGTATATCAAGTTGGACATATTCCGAAGCGGACGTATACCAAAGCACTACTGTATTTCCAAATTATACATATGTTAATATATAATGTTTAAGAAGGCGAAAAGTTTTTAAAATAAAACCCAACAATAATAATACCAATGAATTGTGTACATAAGATATGAAACTAATTCAATATTTCATATATATAATAGCCATTTAAAGCAGTTTATGAACTCCTGGCTTTGTTACTTGATCTTTTTAATAAACAAAATGAAATTTTCTGCAAGATAAAAACCCAACCAAAGAACAGAACCTCATCAACCTATCTGACCGCGATGAATCCACTGTTCAAGGCAGTGGGGGAGAGAATCTTATTTGCTTCTAAATCCGATTATCCGAGAGAAAACACTTCCGCAGTTTTCTAATCACGTCTGTATAGGAGTAGAGGGTGGACCTTTTCCGGAAAACGGGAGCGGTAGGGGGTCGGAACCCGTAATAATACATTAAGATGATTAGTTCCCGAATGTTTTGAGAGTGAGATAGCATTCGTTTGTGGAAAGTAATACGAATTGCTTCTAAGGTAACCAAACTATACAAAGCCCCAAATTTCATTACCAAAATGCGAATAATAAAATTAGCGTTTTCGGATTTCCGATTACGGAAGATTTCCTTTTTTTTTTTTCGGGGGAAGGGGGATGTTCTGTTGTATGAAAAAAAAGAGATTTGATTTGTCAAGTTTTGGCCTTTTCCGTTTTCCAGATATTTTCTAGGATGTTAGAAAATTAACTTTAGAGAATTAGCAGTGTTTAGGTGTAGTGAAACTTCTGTTTTACGTACTACAGTTAAAGTAAATTGTATGCGTTTGTAGATGAGGTTGGCGTATGCTATAGTTATTGCTTTGAAAAGCAAGTAGATACGATGGAAATTGTGGCATAGTGCTGTCTAGTATTGAAAATTAGAGAGTTCGATTAAAGAGTTTGATATTATCGGCAATAGAATACTTACATGATGGGATATTTATTACAGCCACGGTAATATAGTGTTTCGCATTGAAAATTAGAGAGCTTGATTAGAGATTTACATATTATCTGCAATGGAATGCTTAAATGATGGGATACTTACTACAGCCAAAGTGACATAGTGCCTTGCATTGAAAATTAGAAAGCTTGATTACAGATTTCCGTATTATCTGCAATGGAATACTTAAGTGATGGAATTAATGAAATGCTTAAATGATGCGATACTTAATAGAATACTTAAATGATGGGATACGTACTACAGCCATAGTGGCATAGTGCCTCGCATTGAAAGTTAGAGAGCTTGATTAGATATTTCTATATTATCTGCAATGGAATATTTATATCATGGAATACTTAAATGATGGGATACTTAATAGAATACTTAAATGGTGGGATACTTACTACAGTTTAAATAAATTGTATGTATTTGTACAGTAGGTCGGCGTATGCTACAATTATTGCTTTGATAACGAGTGGATGCGATGGAAATTGTGATTGTACCTCGCATTGAAAGTTAGAGAACTTTATTAGAGATTTTCATATTTTCTACAATGGGATACTTAAATGATGAGATTTTTTATTGCTTTTGTGGGTGCATTTTACTGTCTCCTCTCTGTGGATAATGCTCAATATGTCTTATCTAAGGAAAATGTGGAAAAATTAAGTTTTCCTAATAAATAAATGCACAAATGAAACAAAATAAAGTGCTTAAAATTCATATGTTTGTTAACTTGCAAATGATGTGATAATAATGATAATTTCGTTATTAATAGCAGTTTATAGGGCGATGACCAATAAACTAAATTTACAAATTATTTTCATTTGGGATCTTTTAAAAGAATCATAACTTTTAACGAATTCCAGTTATTTTCAACCATTATGGAATGATTTAATCTATGCAATTATATCCATATTGCATTCTATTAATTTTTCCCGTCTACTATTGGATCTTTGTCTTTTCTTGTTATTTTCAATCTAAGACATGAATTTCACCCTTTAGGAAAAAGTGCATTTTAGCCATAATAATTAAATGATAAATATTCATTTTACATTAATAAATATCTAATCATTCCAACAGTATACATATAGGTACTTTGAATTAGTAATGATGCAATAAATTTAAATTCTGATAATTAACTAAATGGTGGTGACTACGTCCTGAGGTTATTTGTTGCCAGGGTGGCATATATGAAGCAAATTTAATTTCGGTATAAATTCATCAACGAATAAGACTTATTTAAAATTTGGGTATCAGACTATGTAGTTATATTAATTTTTTCCGTATAATATTGGATATCGTCTTTTCTTGTTATTTTTTTTTTTTTATCTAAGACATAAATTTTTCCCTAGAGAAAAGTGCATTTTAGCTATGATAATTACAATGATAGATATTCGTCTTATGGTAATAAATGTCTAGTCATTTCATCAGTGTACATATAGGTACTTTGAATTAGTAATGATGCAACAAATTTAAATTAATCTGATAATTAATTAAATGATGTTGACTGAGACTTGAGGTTATTTGCTGCCAGAGCTGCAGATGTGAAGCAAATTCAATTTTACACAGGGTTCACATCTTCTCCAACTGAAGCGAAAGTATGTTTTGGAATAAGGATTTATTGTGCTAACCGCCGTATATTCTAGGCTTTCAATTAGATTTGGATTGTCTGATTTTAAATTTGGATGCCCGAATTAGGAAATCCAACTACAACGTGCAATCCAATTCCCAGGCCGCTCTACCCCTTTAACTAAATGTAAGATTTATTTCCTGGATAAAATCATATTAAGTTAATGACATTAAGAATAATTATATTTTATTTCACAATGTAACTGAATTCTTCAATTCAACATTAGGGGTTGAAACACTCCTCCCTCATTCATTCAGAATCATACATCCCATACAGTGGCATGTATGACAAAGTAAATGCATACTACCCTTTCCACCTCGCCATTGAACGAACACACAAAAATATCGTCTGCATCACAAAGAAAGTATCCCCCCACCCCCTCCAGAAAAAAAAAGGAAACAAGGTACCGAAACAAACCCAAAGAATGTAAAAAACTTTCGGCCATTTGGCGAAAAATATGGCGACTATTCAGCGGCCATGTTTCTTTTTGGTGGTGTTCCTGAGCTATGGGCATGTGCATTTTGGATATAATAATTACAATGATAGGTATTCCTTTTATGTTAGTAAATGTCTAATCATTTCAGCAGTGTACATATAGTTATTTTGAATTAGTAACGACGTAACAAATTTTAAATTAATCTGATAATTAATTAAATTGACCTGAGACCTGAGGTCATTTGCTACAGATGAAAATCAAATTCAATTTTACACAGGGTTCGCATCTTCCCTTAATAAAGCGGAAGAATATTTTGCAATAAGGGTTTATTGTCACAGCCGGCGTAGATACTAGGTTTTCAATTAGATTTGGATTGTCTGATTTTGAATTCGGATCCCTGAATTAGGTTTGGTTTGGTTTCGTTTGTCGCTCTACGGTAATTTTTTGCACACTTAGACTAATTATACCGCGACCTACAGTTTAACATGGATTCCGAACTCCTAACATACATTCATGCCACCGCCAGGATTAGAACTTGAAGCCTGTGGTACCAACAGCCAAATTGCTAGCCAATCTGCCATCAGACCGCCAATGAATTAGGAAATCCAACGTGCGATTCAATTCCCAGGCCGCTCTAGCCCTTTAACTAAATGTAAGATTTATTTCCTGGCATAAAATCATATTAAGTTAGTGACATTTAAAATAATTATATTTCAATTCACAATATTATCAGTTATTTCTGTAATCGAATTCTTTAAAACAACATTTGAGTTGAAATACTGCCACCCATAGATTCAAAATCATACATTCCACACATTGGCATATATGAAAAAGTAAATACAGACTACCCCTTTCCAACCCACCATTAGGAACACACAAAAAAATCGTCTGCATCACAAAGAAAGTACCCCCCCCCCAAAAAAGCAAGGTACCGAAACAGACCCAAAGAATGAAAAAGACGAGTAAACGGAAATCTTTCATAGGCCATTTGGCGAAAAAAATGGCGACTATTGAGCGCCCATGTTTCTTTCTGGTGGTGTTCCTGAGCTATGGGCCCCCCGTCAGAAAATACGATTTCGGACGGAAGACAAATATTTCTTCTCGAAGACCCCCATTACGGTCTCGGACGATCTATATTTTAGGACAGGGTGTCGGGAATTTTCTTCACTTTTTTTTTTTTTTTGCAAACGATTTTTCCACTTCCCCTCCGCCTAAGGACATTGAAATCAGGTGTCTGGAAAAAAAGGTCTGGTTCGACAGTTTTTGTCGAGAAAGAAGAAATGGTTTTTTATGGATGCTTAAATATTCGCGTAAAACAAATTGAATTTTATTCCAAGTAATATTTGTATTCGATGTTGTTGTAAAAGTCCTGTGATGTGTGAAATTTCAGTTTGATACATTTTTGAGAACAAAAATATTCCAAAACGAATCTTAAGTTTGGTTTAATACTTTTTATTGGTTAAACCAGGGATGGCCAACTTAAATAATCTCGTGGGCCACTTTGGAAATGCATCATAACTCCGCGGGCCGCATATAAAATCATATATCCCCACATTAGATTTAGACCCACTATAGACATTTTTTGGAATAAAAAATTGAAACACAATGAGTTATTATTTTTGTATTTATTATTGATTCTTACATGTAAACATAAATAATAAAAATTAAATACTAAACGCACATTGTAAAGAAATATATAACATTAAAAATAAAATCATTAAAAAATATTTATTTTACTAGTGCGATATGTTTCTTCTCCACTCTTTCATTTAACTGTTGCAAATCGATTTCTATTTGGGTATTTGCACATCGTAATTGGTGCTGCAGGTTAACGTCCGTTATGTTTGAACGTGTTTTGTGTTTGATTAATTTCATTTTTAAAAAAACGACTGGCAGGTGTAAGTTGAACCAAAAGCGCTAACAATTCAACTGGTTTGCTTTGCTATCACCATTCAACTGCGCGTACCATTCACTGAGGTAAATTAAAGTGAAATATAGAATCTGTTATATTAGATGTTCCAAGATGCGTGAGCATCATGAGTTCACAGAATATAATTGAATTATTCTGCGTACTCATAACTGCAAACTCATAAATGAAACAGGAGATATTTGTTCTATATTCGCCAGAATATTATTTGAAAATCAGTTTTCTCTCATAATTTCGACAGTTAATTTTTGAATATATGGATGCATATATAATGTATTTTTGTAACACATTGCTTTTCACTACTTTGACCGTTATAAAATAAATATATTTTGTAAAAGTGTGATAAATCTCACGTATGTGATAAATATTCAAGGCGGTCCGCGGGTTGGCCACCTCTGATCTAGATAATGATCTAGTACGTTCGATTTTTAATATTATCTAAGTAATTCCTTTTCTTCTAATGAAAGAAAAATATGATTAAAAATTATGCTTAAAGCACAAATAAATTAAGAATGTGAACACTATAAAATCATTCTTAACTAAACTTTCTAAACTTTCACTATAAAATCAAGAACTTCGAATAAAGTTATAAGAAACTGATAAAATATCGTATAGTTTGTTCTGCGTTTCACTCCTAATCTTTTTTTATGTATAGTAAAAATTTAAAATATTCTGTAACATTTTCTTTAAAAAAATAATAAATCATAAAGGACATCGTTCATTAATTTCACTCCACTCTACCACCATGCACTATCTTTAGAAATGTTGCCCCATGGTTTTTTTCCTTGCGCCCCTGTACTAAGTGACACTAAGCAGGGCGGCAGGGCGTCCCCGTGTCACAACCTTTTCCCAGCCATCGCAGAAGAGCAGCTATCTGCTAAACAGTCCGCCTGACAAGAGGTATCTCTTGCCTCTTGATGGATAGTCCACGCGCCGGATTTTTGGGCCCCGTCCAAAAGCAGGGGCTGACTTTGACTCCCTTACCTTTGCTATCGATTTTCGGCTCCATCCAGGTCAGCTATTGAAGGAGGCTTTTCTTTCGGTCTGCGTGGAGCTTTTAAGATTTATTTAGTTGGAAAATGATCCATTTTGAGTCCTTTTTTTTCTCTGTGCATATTCACATATTCTGGAGGCGCTTTATAATATATATGTAGTCAATATTATATTATCATTATTATATACTGGTTGTATATTACTTGATGTACGACATTATATATCATGTAGACAACTTCCCGATGATTAACTGAAACAAAGCGCTTTTAAACGTAAAACACATCATAAATTGCAAAGACAGTTCAGCAAAATGACACGACTACAATAGAGACTGTTTCTCTTGCCAACATACAACGTATAATATACAGAGTAGTTTATGCCTTTTATAATTCAAGAAAATAATAAGCAAACAGGAACTCCTATTAATTTATATGCATATATATCGAATACACACACACACACATATATATATATATATATATATATATATAGATATATTTGTCACACACACACACACACACATATATATATATACGACAGAAACCAAAATGATTGTTTTGTGACCTTTTTTGGTTATGTACTATTAAAGTATTAATTTGATTACTAATTTGATCGTACTTGTATATAAACTAACAACTGCGATATCGCTTTGCTTTTTAAAACGAGTAATTTTATTAATGCAAAACTAATATCTGTACATTTTTTTTAAAAATCTCTTGGCAATTTAAAATCATTTTCTTCTCTTGATTTATTTTAATAAAAACTAATATCAAAAACAGGTTAGCTGTATTGAACCGGAAAAAAAATCCAAATATTAAATTAAAAATTAACACAGCATAAGATGAAAAAAAAAAAAAAAAATTTTACTGTTGGAGTTCATTGTTTGTTTTCATGTAGTTTTAAAAACATTTATTGTTTCAAATTATAAACTTAGCTTCTAGTAAATTCTGTTAGTATTACAGTATATTTATGACTGATGTTACTTGACTTTACTACTAATTTTTTTTTTTTCCACTTTCAGCTACTCGACGTGAAATATGGAAACTACGTGCAGCAGCATGCTGATCCACTCACCCGCACTAACTTCACCATTCCTAGTGGAGCGAACAACACCAACCAGCAGCAACAACAACAGCAAGCACCGACCGAACGACAGCGGCAGCACCGCCAGCACCACTCCCAGAACCACCACCACCGCAGCGGGCACCACAAAAAGAAAGACCACCAGTTCCATCCTATCTACGAAGAGGTCAGTGCCACATCGGACGACAACAAAGTGGGCGGTCGCAGTTACGACTCGGACATCGAAGACAGTGAGGTGGAAGGGAGGACTGTTGGCAGTGAGGACGAATTTGCTGAGGATGAACTCAGCGTGGCTGGTGAATATCCCCTGAATCCGGAAGAGAGCCAGCCGTGCTCGGCTACCAGCAGTCTTCAAGGGTCTACCGGAGGTGATCTATATCCAGATGTGGTTACCGGATCCAGTGAGAGATTCTGCAGCGATGGCAGCCCTTCGGATGCCAGGACTCTTAAGAGCAACTTCCGATGTATGGACATGGGATCCGGACACAATAAACTCACACATTCCCTCGAAAGGAACAAGGACGGACATCCCAGTAATAGCTTCCAAGCGAAGCAAAACTACTACCTCAACAAGAGCATGTTGGGGCCGGACTTCACCTATCCGGATGGTGGAGCGGATGGTAACTCGTGTGTGTCGCCTTCCGGGGACATGGTGCAACAGTCAGATCAGTCACAGTACCCACCTTCCAGAGCGATGGGATCTTCCTTGAATTTCATCCCTGCCTTGCTACAGCAGCAGCAGCAGCAACAGAGGGGAGGACCCATGCCTTCTAGGTCAGCATCCAATTCCCCACCGCCGCCACCCTATGCGTCTTCTACAAATCCTAGGCCAGGACAGGGTTCATCCAACAGTGGAATAATTTCTGCACTCTACAACCCACAAATTGTGTCACCAGGTAACCAGCAAGCAGGCCGTATCCCAGATGCCCTGTTGAGAGAACTGACTTTCAAAATGCCGTCACCTAATTGCGGAGGGGGTACTCTACCTGCCGTTGCACCCATGAGCTCGAGATCACTTCCTGTACCACCCTCATGCAGGGCTGGTGGGAGCGGTGTCCTATTCACAGTCGAGAATCCTTATCCAGTGCAACAGGCTCAGTTGCCATCTCTGTCAAGGACACGATCGGGCTCTGCGACCGAGTTCACTACAACGGGTGGTCGAGGTGGTTATCCACAGTACCCACACCACGTAGTCGGGGGTGGTCGACCGCCAACACCACCCCCTCCAGAGAACATTTACGCCTCCATTGATGATGTAGGACCTTTCACGATCGACGGAGGTCGACATCGGAGCCCTTTTGTACCCGGGCGCAAAAACTCGGGGGAGCAGAGGAACACTTTTGGGCGGTCTGTTGGCCGAGGCCAAAAGTCCTCTGGTGAGAAGTTCCAAGCGAATAACGTCCCCAACCGACATCCAAACAATGAAGGTGGATCGTACGGTGATATTAGGCCTATCTATGACTCCAGAACTGCATGCTCGTGAGGCCCGATCCAATGGAGGTTTTTGTAGTCATTTTGGACAACAATTATTTGAAAGCTGGTGGTCGTCTTATCCCCTCCTGCTTTTGAACACTGTGGAAACATCATTCACCGCAAATACCATACCACTTTTTCCGAATTAATAAGATTATATATATATATGCTTCCCGGATGAGGCAAGTTCTGTCCATTTTCCCCCCAAATGCAATAATGATAATTCCCATGATGCTATCCCTATATTTATGGTTATCTAGTCGTGTCGCAGATAATAGTGAGTGGATTCCGTACTGTTTGTTATTCATTAGTGTTGCTGCAATTAATAAATGAATCTGTGTTTTAAAATCTTTGTATGATGTTTGTGGACTCATTGAGTAGTTTGTAGCCTTTCGCTTTGTATATTTCTAGCCGTATATCTTTGTGTGAAAAACGCTGAGGTTCATTTTTATGACATGACTGTTATTGTTGAATAAGTATCTCTACTATGCAAAATAAGTGCTTAAGTCAAATAATGCTCAAAATACTATTTCCCTTATTTTTTTCCAGAAGGAATTTTATTAGCACAATCAGATTATCTATCAACAAAATCTGTTTTTTATATATTTTTTTTTTTAAGAATGCATTTTTAATTTTTCAAAGTTACAATTAACAAAAGACATATGAAAGAAATCAATGATTTATGCAGTGACTTAATATGAACTTCAAAATTTTAGGCAAAATTTTTAATTAGTGTTCCATTTTAATTTACTTTAAAAAACAACTTAATTTTTAATATGATTTTGAGTTTTAATTCAAAATAGTGTTGAATTGGTAGCATCACTTCAACAGTGCATTCTCAGCACGTACCATAAAGCCAAAAATTAAATCTTTCAAAAGATTTATTGGTTTATATTATCTTGATTGATAATTTAATAATAAAACTAATGGTTTTAGGTATTTATGATAATGCATTTATTTAAAAATAAAGCAATACACTCTTGTTAAGAAAACTGCCTTTAAATATGTACTGCCTGAAATATATTTTGGATTCCTATTTGCCATACAACTCGGAGAGGATACGGGTTTTAATGATAGTAATTTATGGCTTTAGATTATATTTATCAATCTATATTTAGCTTATAGTTTGCCTATATTAGAATAAACATGTGTTCTAGTCTATGGGACATGAGGAAGTTCAATTCTTGTGTCCAAACCTGAACCATCTTAACAAATACTAAAAGTTTTCATTTTAAGTGTGAAACCATTGGCAAAACTGCAGCTTTTGCCTTAAAATAAGCCACCATGGCTTAATGTTACTATCTGTCATGAAATTGAACAAAATAATTGCCTTAATGTTAGAATATACAATAAAGTTTTGTTTTGGAAAAGAAACAACACATCTATGCAATTTTTTAATTTTAGTACAATTAAGCAACGAATATGTATGGCTAATATCTCATGCGTATGCTATTATGTGTGTTTAATGTTTGTAAAAGCAATATCTATTTTCGTATGTTGCTATTTGTGATGTAAAGAAGTTAAAAAAAACAATACAGTGTTTGGTGTTCATTGTTTAATTGTTGTGGTACCATGTGCAGCATGATAACAAACTCTTATTCGTTTGTCCACTCACTCAGTATACTTGGATGTCATGATTTATTTATTATCTTGTGGTTTGGTATTTGCGGTATGATACAAAAAAAAAAAAAAAAAATTGCGCTGGACCAGCCAAAAGGGGATACTAACGTCTCCAAAAGAAAAAAAAAAAAAAAAAAACTTAGTGAACTTGAAACAAATTTCTTGTAAAAAGAACTATATCATATTGACAGAAAAAAGACAATTTTTTTTTATATATAAACTGTTGTAATTTATACTTTGTTGAGTTTTTTTCCAAACTTTTCTTTTTAATTATTTCTTTTGTAAATATTTGTTAGATAAATGCATTGAAATGAAATTTTTCTGTGACCATTTACTAAAAAATAATAATAATGACCTGAAGCCTTTTTTGCTATTGCTGTCAAATTGTGATTCTTGTTTTTTATATGTATTAACATAATCTAAATTAGGATAAAAATTGTCGTATAACTCGTTTATTGTAAAGCCATATTGGTCCTAACTTTAATGAACGAAAAGTTGTTTTCTTAGCTTTTTGTGATTCAATACCAGTTGCATGTGAAATAGTGTTTGTCTATAGACGTAACTCCATTGTGATATAACTACAATACATTTCCACTGCAAAATGAATTGTGATTAATCGAATTATGCTTAAGAAAGTAATGATATTTATTTTATAATAGTCTTTTAAAAATAATAATCATAATTAAACCATATAAAAGGTGTATAAAATTGTTTTGAAAATAAGCATATATTGTTTGCAAAATTTTACCTTTTAGGTATTTTTATTTATGTGATGGTCTTGCAAAATATGTTATTTAAAATTTATTCATTTTTTTATATTAAATTTTTCTAGAAGAAAAATTGCAAATATTTTTTGTACTTTTATTTTACATGCATAGGTAATAATTTCTAATTTGCTTAACTAGATAATTTCTAGTTAATTTTTTTTTAAGTTTCTAGTTTCATTTTTTAATTATTAAATTGAAAAGTTCAATTTTGTTTTCTTTAGTATTTAGACTGAATTTGTTTAAATAAATTGAAGGCAGATGAAGCTAAAGCAATAAATAGTTTTCTTAATATAACAATAATATAATTTAACTTCATAATTAAACCCCATAAGAGGTATATAAAATATCTAAATAGTTTTGAAAATAAGCATAAATTGTTTGCATGTCCTACCTTTAGATATTTTTATTTATGTGATGGTCTTGCGAAAAATATTATTTAAAATATATATTAATTTTTTCTTGACGAAAAAAATTGCAGACTTGTTTTGATACATTTTTTAAACTAGATAATTTCTAGCTGAATTTTGCATTTAAGTGCATATTAAATTGAAAAAAATTAAATTTTGTTTTCTTTAATATTTAGACTGAATTCATTTTGTCAGAATAAATTGAAGACATTGTGAAGCTAAAGCAATAAATAGTTTTTTTTTTATATATATATAGTTAATGTGAAATTTATTTTTGACATAATTTAAAATTATGTTCAACTTATACAATTTAAGATCCACTAAAATTTGAAATTTAAACCAGAATAGAGAAAAACTTAACTCCTATTTTAATACCAGAAAAGTCATAACCTTTTAATGTTTCGAAATGAATTATGTATTTTATTTTTAATTTTTTTATCCTACTTCTTAACAATTAAAATGAAACTCGCTGTATTTGTGTAAAGAGTAACTTAATTGTCCAATATTTTCTTTTTGGAAAACCATCCATCAAGCGATATTTAACTGTGTGGTAAGTAAGCAACTGAATTTCTTGTAATTGCAACTTTTGATGGACCAGAACATTTGGCAATGCGAAGAACTAGTGTCATTTTTAGTTATGCCCAATGATTTTGGTTTTGTGTTTCAACGTCTTTGTCCAAAGGCCAGTTCAGTCAATTATGTCTCGTTTTAAACGAAACTAACGTGTAAAAAATGAAAGGCAATAAAGATGTTTATAAGGAAAATATTTGGTTAAATAATTGTGGTTTTTTAAATTATTATCTCTTTCTTTATTTTTTTCATATTTGCATGATATGTCTCTTAAGTTTGTCAGTGTGTATCCGTTGTAATTTCAATATCTGCTAATTATGATATATGATGGCTTATTTTTTAATCTATTTAAATATTAACATTATCATTTTCTTATGAAGAGATAAAAGTTTTATATGTACTGCTAAATGTTTAGCCATTAATACACAAATTCAAATAACCTATAGCTTTTCTAACGCGTGCAAGAATGCAATAATTTGTAAGATGTCTAATTTCGCTTCAGACAGTGCCATTTGTTGATAAACATGCCAATTATAAATTTCATTTTGAAATCAGTGAGAGCTGATTGAGATGGAATACAAAAAAAAAAAAAAAAATAATAATAATAATTAACTCTTAAAATGATTTAAATATATGAATTATTTGGCTTTTTTTAATGGCATATTTCTCTTTTCCAAGTAAAAAATTTCAACTTTCAATTCAAAAAAGTACAATTTTGGAATTAACTGCATAGACATCATTAATGGTAAAAAGAAAATCTCCGGTTATTGTAAATGATAATTTATTAAATTCACATCAGTAAATGAAAATTGCTTGAGGTTGTAATTTAAAGATAAGATATATCAATGTTGTAATAGACTTGGTGGTTAAAAAATTTACACTCCTTCCAAATTTAATTTATATAAACACAAATAAAATTGAATAGCAATCTTTAAAAACCAAATTTAAATTTCCCCATAGAAATTCTAATTAATATATTATTATTGAAAGTAAATTTTTATGCATATAATTGAAATGTGTTATAATTTCTCTTCTATTCACTTAAAAAGTAACATTTTGAAGATACTTGGAAAACTGTTCATTGTTTATTTAAAATTATTTATATACAAAATGAATTGTTGATTTATACATGAGAGGAAGTAGAAATTTGGCAATGCAAACTCCCAACCAGGATCATGCATGAAATAGCTCCAATTGGGTGAACAATTAATTAACCAAAAATCAGGAAGATTAAAATTAAATTTTTGGGATATTAAACCATAAAGCAAATGATAGTTAATTGATCATTTTTATAATTAGAAAATAAACCATGAAAAATATTTGTCTTAAATTCAACATAATTATGGATGGTACCAAATATTTCCTAAACGGACTGAAATTCCCCTTATTTGATTATGTTTAACCAAAATTTTTTTTTTTTTTTTTTTTTATTTCTAAAGTAATCACATGAACTATTGGAAATTTTTATGCCAATAACTAGTTTAATGAAGTGTTTTTAACCTTACGAAAATATGCAAATTAAAGGTTACGTCATTATTGTGATGAGCAATGGCCACATATCTTCATAATTCCATTAGTGGACAACCATTATTGAATTTCCATACTAACACATGCCAAGCCAAACAAAGACAGCTTTGCATTCGGAGGAACCTTCAATTACGCAGTGCGGCCAGGACCCCGAAAGGCGTCAAGTCCTGTGCGAATAGGACGTCAATTCCAAAACCAGGACTCATCTCCAGCTATTTCCATTATGCAAATGTCCTAGAGCTTGCTAGTGGTGGTACCCTCAAAGGACCGCGCAATTTAATGGACACGTAACTTAATTCAATGGGACACTCGGCCGCAAAACTCGTGGTCCTCTGGCTTTATGAAAATGCTTCCATCTCGAGATAGATTGTGGGTGTCATGCGAGTTCTAATGAAGACATCCCATTCGCTGCATTGATGGATGACGCCACAGAATCACAATATTATTGGTCCCGACCGTGGCAAGTAACAGTCCGTTTAACCGCGGCACGCATCTATGTGATGGAAACAGTCAATTTCGGTGAAAGCAGGGCTCTGTGGACCCTGACTAATGACGGAGAGTGGTTATTACTGCGAAGAAAGGCGGCAGTGGTCAGTATTGATGTCTTCTCTTGATAACGAATCACAGCTTTCTCGGTACACACCAAGACGTTTCTTAAGGACAAGCAAGACATTATGACTAAGATGATGAGAATATTTCGAATGGAGATGTTATCTGTTGTATTCATTTATGACAATAATGAATTTATAGGTTATCTTTTAAAAGTAAATCGGACTTTGGCAAATATTTCATATGGAAATAAAATTTTACACTGGATTGGATTTTAGATTGACAACAAATTTTCAAGTCTATTAAAGTAAAAGTTTTTATTTTCCCAATTAAATACTGACTGGACACTAATAAATATCGGTATTGTAATTTTTTATCATATTTTTCTTGAAGATAAATGCAAATTTTAAGGTTTCGCTTATGAACAGTTATAATTTAAATTTAAAAATCCAAATAATTTATTATAATCATTCATCATTAATTATTTTTTTAAATCCAAATCATCCATAACACTTTTACCGACCAAAAGAAAAGTATTTTGGTTTAAAATAAGTGACAACAATTGAATCAAGTCCAAAGCTACTTGTTATACATTTATCAACACTATTGTTATAACTAAACAGGTAATAAGAGTTATAGGTAACCATTATAGTAAGAGTTGGCTAGGAATTTTTCTCAACTTAATTCCTTATGTATTTTAATCAATAGTTAAAATTTGCTGGTTAAAGTACATGACACATCTAAACACTCTATGTTTTTCCTATGCAGTTTTTCTGTTTTAATTCTAACTGTTCAATTACAATAATTATATGGTTAGAGAATCTAATTATAAACATCTAAGCATATCGATTTTACAGAAATTTCATATTAATTTTTTAGGCAATGAAACACTCTTAACAACATCACCTTTTGCGTTTTATAAAGAAAGACTACAAATAACGGCTAATGTTTATTTAAAAGTTGTACAGAAACCTTTTGTTCGTCCTATTATTACGTCTCAAGTTGCTGAAGAAAAAAAGATTGAAATGCTGTATAAATTTGCTAATGACAATTATTAATGAATGATTCGTACTGAAATTTTTTGTGAGTGTCATTATTTCATTTAGTCTTATAGCGTACTACTTGGAGTAGTAAAAAGTTTGCGTCATACCAAATTAAGTTGCACGCGTAATTTTTGCCACTTGAAAGAGTGAAACAATGTCATTTTAAATTAATTTAAATTAAAGAAATGCAATTTCAAAATGAACGATAAAAATTTTACAGAAATTTTTGTTCGTACTGTTATTTAGATTAAGTTGCTGGAGAAGAAATTGAAATGCTTTATAAATTTACTAACGACACTGATTAATGAATAATTCGTACTGAATTTTGTTGTGTTTGGCATTATTTCGTCTTACCCTTATGACGTAATATTGGGAGGAGTTAAAGTTTGTGTCATGATAGGTTTGCTGCTTGAAAAGTGAGAGACGATTTTATTTAAAATAAATTAAATTAAAGAAATATAGTTACAAAATAATTCTCAGTTTCCATTTGTCATGTAGTGAGTTCTGTAAGTAAACATTTAATATTTTTCGATAGAAAAATTCTTAAGAAAAAGAATGGAAAATTTCTGAAAAAATAAAAAACGATCCTTGTTTAGATATTTTTAAATGGATGTTTATTATGACTAATAATTCTTGAAAATCTTATCGAAATTAATTCTTTTTAATCTTGTACAAAAAAATTAAAAATTCTTCAAAAGACAAATAAAATTCAAAACATTAGTGTATCAAATAATTATGTAGTAAAATCGGATATGTTTAAATGACAAGTTACGTTTCGATTAAAAAATATCTTTCTGATATAATTGGTATGAACACAAGCGTATCGAAGCTAAAAAAAGATCGATACACTGATAGAGACAAATCGTATATCGTTATCCGACATAAAATTTTGCACTTCGAAAATTAATGGGCTCTTCTAAAAGAACGGAAGAAAATATTTAAAAGTAAGAATCAAAGTCATAATAATATGATGCATTTGAACAACGGAACACAATGTTCCAAGTTAAAATTAACTTCATCAAGTTAATTTTAACTTGAAAAAATCTAGAAAGAAATAAAATAAAAGAACCTAGAAAGTTCCATCAATTAATATTTACGGCAAGTAAGGAAGAGATAATAAACAAAAAATAAATAAAAAAGAAAAAAATTGTTTGGAAAAATGCCAAACTTAGTAAATATTATTTTGTTTTTCAGAATGTTTACAGAAAAAAAAATCTGAAATGCATTATGTGGAAATAAAAACGTAATTGCGCAAAGATAGTTAACTAAAACTTGGTTATTTCAATGCTAAAAAAATCAAATATTTCTCAGCTGGATTGCTGCTAATATTAGCAACAATTCGTAAGGACTATATTTTTTTGAAAAGGTATTTATTATTTTTGGAGCTCATTTTAGGTTATCTGTTACGTTGAAACATTAAAAACTTTTGCTGTATACATCACACTTTTAATATAGAGATTGTGTGTTTTTGATTGAATTTCGGTACAAAATCAGTTCAGTTATACTTCAGCAAATCTAATTTTTTCCTACAAAGAAATATGTAATAGTAATGTACGATATGACCTTTTATTTAAGAGAAATATTAAAAAATATGAATAAAAATACTGATATTCATGAAAATTCACCTTATCTATTATGGATTTATTGTATAATTCACTGTCATATTATGTTATGAAAACACTTGTAAATGAAACAATTATTTGTTTATCTCAAAACCATTACGACATTTTATTGGAAGTTTAATTAAAAACGAACTACTAAAGTTTCACAAAAATATTTTGTTTCCTTTAATAAGTCAAATTTAATGTAGAAAATCGAGTATTGAGGGGTGGGAAAATGAATAATTTTTCTTAGTAGTAAAAATATTCATTTTGGCAAAATAGTTGTATTCAGATACACATAATTTTTTTAATTGATGTATAATAAAAAAAGGACAAATAATTTAAAGCATTTATTTATTATTTTTATATCAAAGTTACCGCGGATAGTTTTCTCAATGTAATGAGATAATTTAATAAAATCGCTTTTTTTTACATTTAATATTTGTTGTGCATTAGCTTGCCCCAATTTCGCCAACATAAGATTTTTTGTGTTATATTATTTTGTGTTTTTTGCAATATAAACAATTTCGAAAATAAAATGACTCATTTTCCTAAAACGAATTAATTCATTTAATTAAATTTTTTTATAAATAAAAACGTGCTATAATTGGCGATTTATCGCATGCGCCCTCATAAAATGAATACCTCATTTAATTAAAAATTTTTCATCAATAAAAACATGCCATATTTGGCGATTTATCACTTGCTAGTAGAAAAGTACCTACGTTTTCTTTTCCAAGATGGCGGATTCGTAAATAAACCGACCCTCACAACTCACCTTTAGAAAAGTTTTTAAAAATTATCGGTTTATATACGAAAATATATGGTATTTTACGTTGTTAAAAATCAAATCTGTTTCATGCAAGTGGGATAAAGAATTTATGCTATGTACCCAAATCAATTTATATACTTGTCACTTTTTTTTTTAGAGGGTTGTTACTTAATTTTAGACAATGCAATTTTATATTTTATGAAAAACAATTTTTAATTGGTTGATGTTATTATATTTAGTTAATTATTTCATAGAATTGCAAATGTAATCCTAATTATTTATCGTAAATAAAAAAATTCTTGTAATACAACAATTTTTTATTATTAATCTGTAACTTTTAGAATGAAAAAGTTTGAAAACACAGATAAACTTGATATTTTTTTGATCTGATGTGTTACTCAGCCAAGAATTCAACACACATTGTAATGTGGTGTTTAAAAGCTATTACAGGAAGTTTAAAATTAAACTCTAGTCCAGTGTAAATAATTTTTTAAGTTATATACCCTGTTCACTCATTAGCAAATTGCTTAATTTCAGAATTTTGTCAGCGGAAAAAAAAAATGCCTCGTGTTTAATTTAAAAATAAGTACCGCTTAACATTATATTTTAATATAAAAATATTTTTTACCTTATTCGATAAAACCGTTATTCTTAAATGTCACGTTAGCTATTATCCTTTAATAAGTATATGCAGGTCATATTTTAAACATGTTAAATTCAAACTGCTAATTATGAAAATTAATGCCCTTTTATAAATATAAATTTTCTATTTATTTTAACTCAAAAAAATAGATGTCAGATTACAAGGCCACTTTTTCTTTACGTTTTCGTTTATCATTTTGTTACATTAAAAGTGTTGCATTAATCTGAAACAGTAAATTAATTGGGTTATATATACAAATAAATTAATTATTTTTTCAAGTATTTACTTTTTTGTTTTGAATTATTTTAAAGATTTTATGCTGAATTATCATTTTTATTTGAACGGTATTTTACCAATTAGCTTTATGTGGTAATTTTTTGGAAAAGTTAAATCTGTAATAAACAGTGAAATTTTATGATTTAAATACTTCATGACCACTAAAATTTTGAGAACCGAATTACATAATTTGTTAACATAACAGGTTCAACAAAATATGGAGACCAATTTAAATAAGTCCTTCCAAGAACATTAAGTCGGATTGAAAATATGTAATAGAGTTTTATTAATAATTTCTGAACTACATAAAGTAGTTATTAATATTTATATTAAGATTTATCATGTACATATTAGTAATTATTTTCTTTTCATATAAATAGTGAAATAATGATTCATTTTATGTGGAATTTTCAAATAAATATATTACGAGAATTGAATTTTTATATATTAAAAGCAATGTTTAAAAAATAATAACATGATTTAGTTATCAAATATTTCAGTGTTTTTAATCAGACAGCAACATGTTGAAAAATAAAAAATTTAAAGAATTTAATTAACAAAATACATAATAATAAAAATATGTGGATGTATTTTTTCGAAACCACTATTCCAGTTACAAATTGATTTGAAATGTATCGCATTAGAAAAATAAAATATTTGAATCTATAAATACATTTATTATAAAATATATTTCGTATATTTATAGAAGATAATAAGTAAATTCAAATATTGATTTTGTTTTTGTAGTCTTTCTTTTTTAAAATCATTTAAATAGCTTTGAGTTATGATGTGTGTTTTCAGAGTAGAATATTTATTTCTGTGCATTTTTTTTTTTTTTTTTTTTTTTTTTTTAGAAAATGTATCATTGATTTATTTTTAAATGAATCTATGCATTTAAATAAAATGGCAGATCATTTTGCCTGTATTAAAAGCAATAAATAAAACATATCTAAATCTACAGAAGCGCGACTAAGGATTAAAATACAATAACTTTTAAAGGATTAAAAAAATAATTTAAACCAATATTTAAATTGGGGAAAAATGTAATGAGCTAATTTAGGCTATATAAAGTAAAAAAAAATTTCTAACACTCCATAAAACGATAGTGATGTATCAAACACTTTTCACAAACTTTTTAACAAATCCGTTAAATTTCTTTTCTCAAATATTAGCGGATCAACTTTATTTTATTGAATACTTAATGAATAAAATAAAACAAAATCTTTCTAAATGAATAATTCTTAACATAATTGTGTTATAAAAATAATATTCAAATATTTTCATTAACGCAAGCAAAATTTTATTATATTTGTGGGAAAAATAATAAAATAAAATGAAAATTAATATTAAGTGACAAATAATAAAATAACAATAAATACAAAACTGTGTAAAAAAAAAAAAAAATTGAATTTAATTCACAAATTTAAAACGATTGTCGTAAATAGAGTAATAGTTTTAAATAAAATTCGTAAGTAATTAATTTTAATAATTAATAATTCGTTAAAATAAATTAATAATATAATTTGTTAAATTAAATTAAATAAATAAAATTAATAATACATAATAATTCGTTAAAATTCGTAAATATTTTTTTTTAACAACATTCGTAATTAATTTTTCTTAAAAATAATTCGTAGAAATGAGATCGAATCACATAATTCAAATTCAATTCTGAAAATTAGACTTGTTCTAAACTCTAGTGGACTAGTAAAATTAAATATCTGTTTTAGCTTAAAAATTTTAAAACACATCAAATCAATGTTTTAAAATTTGCCTATAAAAAAATTAGCACAAGGTAATTTAAACTCTGATAATTAAAATTTTAATAGTCCTGTTTATAAAAATGTTAAATTTAAACCAAATTTTTATCATGAATATTTAGATAATTATTTTAAGATTATTATCAAATTTAGATCATCATTATCATTAAAAATAAAATCATTATTTTAAAATTATTATCAGATTGAGAGTAGTATTATCATTAAATTAATTTCAGTATAAAAAATTTAATTTTTGTTTATATTTAAATATTTATTTCCTCATAACACTACCACTATTTGGTTAACTAACAGTCAAAAAAATTTTCGAGACTAATCTGAATTACATCAAAAAACTATAACTGTGATTTGTAAAAAATAAAAATAAAATCTTAATACTGATGCTTGAAAGCACAATCTTGAATGAAACTTTGTCTTAGTTGCGCTTCTGTATATTTCATAAACATTATTATGCAGTTTATAATAAATACATAAACAGGAAACCAGGAACTGATGTTGTATGTGCGAATGTTTCGGTGTTGTGTGCTTCAACTTTTCTGTGTATTGTCAGCAGTGGACATAAAATTCTACATAGAAAAAAATGTTGACATTCGATGTAAAAAAATATATATACTTAATGCTCAAATTGTGTATTGTTGATGTCCTCGCAAAGTATTGTCTTGTAAAATATTGAAAATACATGAAATAAACATGAGCTGTTGTGGTATTGGTAGCCTGTTTCTTTATTTTCTGTATCAGCCATTTATCTACAATTTACATCGTAGCATCATGTATTAATAGTGTGTCACGACAGTTTACCAAAGGGTTTGTAAACACAAAAATAAACTATTTAAAATTCACTTTGGCACATGTTTTTAGAGTCATGTTTAATTTATGCCTTTATTTATTTGGTTATAAATGGATGACCACTAAATGCAGACCAATCATGATGTTTGGCGTCTCTGTTATGGAGCCTGATGGCCGAGTGTCTAGATCTCTGGCGCTCGATACCACAGATTTCGGGTTCAAATGCCCGGCGGTGCCATGGATGTTTGTAGTGGTTCGGAATCCACTTTAAGCTGTAGGTCCAGGCTTATATGACCGTAGAGTGTCACAGAGCCTAATTAGACTTCTCACTCACATCATTCCCAAATTGTAAAGGGGCAACTCAGATCTAGCCACAATGATATGATGTGGTGTTGTAGTAGTAGTAGTAGTAATAGTGTCATTGTTATTTAGAACAGAGAGGGATATACATTAGAAAATTCCCACCTTCCAATCTGTGTCCAATGGAGAAATGTTCTAATCTATTGATAAATCATGGCCCCCCTTGCAACATTCGATATGAATTAAATTAATTTGTATTATTAATTAAACCTTATTCTAAAATCTAAGGAAGCTGACCATCACAGTTATACTTACTAATATTCATTTTCTGTAGAGCAGAAATTATTACATTAAAAATCTAGATTCTATACTTTTGTAATTCCAATTTCCGTCATAACATAACGTATTAGAAGTCGGTTTCATTATTTTCTGTATCAATAACTTAGCAAATGATTTGTAAACACAAATATACTAAAATTCGCATGGCATATATTTTTCCAATGCTGGCTCATATATGCCTTTATTCATTTGGTTATATATTGTTGACCATTTTATGAGCTGACCAACATTGCAGAGGGCCAATCTTGATGTTTGGTGTTACTGCTATTTAGAACAAATATTCAGGGCGTGCCATCTTTCAATCTGTATCCAGTGGAAGAATGTTCCAATCTATTGATTAATCATGGTTCTTTGCAAACCTTAGATATGAATTCAATTAATTGTATAATTAATTAAACCTTATTCTGGAATCTGAGGGAAATTGACCACCACAGATACACTTAGTGATATTCCTTTAACACATTTCTGTAGAGCAGAAATAATTGCATTATATTATAAATCTAGATTTTAGAGTTATGTAATTCCGATTTATATCGTAACATAAAGAGAAATAAATGCGTCATAAAATCACGAACTTGTATATAAGTTGCATAATCTACAAAAATGATACAAATGGCATAATCCACGAAATGACACAAGTTGCATAACCCACGAATTGATACAAGTTGCATAACCCATGGAATGATACAGGTTGCTTAATCTACGAAAATTATACAAGTTGCTTAATTCACGAAGTGATACAAGTTGCATAATCCACGAAATGATACCCAGTTGTATAATCCACGAATTGATACAAGTTGCATAACCCACGAAATGATACAAGTTGCTTAATCCACGAAAATTATACAAGTTGCGTAATTCACGAAGTGATACAAGTTGCATAATCCACGAAATGATACAAGTTGCATAACCCGCGAAATGATACAAGTTGTTTAATCCACGAAAAATTATACAAGTTGGCGTAATTCACGAAGTGATACAAGTTGCATAATCCACGAAATGATACAAGTTGCATAACCCGCGAAATTATACAAGTTGTTTAATGTATACAAGTTGCTTAATTCACGAAGTGATACAAGTTGCATAATCCACGAAATGATACCCAGTTGTATAATCCACGAATTGATACAAGTTGCACCAACCCACGAAATGATACAAGTTGCTTAATCCACGAAAATTATACAAGTTGCGTAATTCACGAAGTGATACAAGTTGCATAATCCACGAAATGATACAAGTTGCATAACCCGCGAAATGATACAAGTTGTTTAATCCACGAAAATTATACAAGTTGCGTAATTCACGAAGTGATACAAGTTGCATAATCCACGAAATGATACAAGTTGCATAACCCGCGAAAATGATACAAGTTGCATAACCCACGAAATGATACAAGTTGCTTAATCCACGAAAATTATACAAGTTGCGTAATTCACGAAGTGATACAACCAGTTGTATAATCCACGAATTGATACAAGTTGCATTAACCCACGAAATGATACAAGTTGCTTAATCCACGAAAATTATACAAGTTGTTTAATCCACGAAATTATACAAGTTGCGTAATTCACGAAAGTGATACAAGTTGCATAATCACGAAATGATACAAAGTTGCATAACCCGCGAAATGATACAAGGTTTAATCCACGAAAATTATACAAGTTGCGTAATTCACGAAGTGATAATGCATAATCACGAAATGATACAAGTTGCATAACCCACGAAGAAATGCAAGTTGTTTAATCCACGAAAATTATACAAGTTGCGTAATTCACGAAGTGATACAAGTTGCATAATCCACGAAATGATACAAGTTGCATAACCCGCGAAATGATACAAGTTGTTTAATCCACGAAAATTATACAAGTTGCGTAATTCACGAAGTGATACAAGTTGCATAATCCACGAAATGATACAAGTTGCATAACCCAGTTATAGTTGTTTAATCCACGAAAATTATACAAGTTGCGTACAAATAATCCCACGAAATGATACCCAGTTGTATAATCCAAGTGATACAAGTTGCATAACCCACGAAATGATACAAGTTGCTTAATCACGAAAATTATACAAGTTGCGTAATTCACGAAGTGATACAAGTTGCATAATCCACGAAATTACAAGTTGATAACCCGCGAAATGATACAAGTTGTTTAATCCACGAAAATTATACAAGTTGCGTAAAAGTGATACAAGTTGCATAATCCAGAAATGATACAAGTTGCATAACCCGCGATGATACAAGTTGTTTAATCCCACGAAAATAATACAAGTTGCGTAATTCCAGTTACAAGTTGCATAATCCACGAAATGATACCAGTTGTATAATCCACACTACAAGTTGTGAAATGATACAAGTTGCTTAATGAAAATTATACAAGTTGCGTAATTCACGAAGTGATGTTGCATAATCCAGAAATAATACCAGTTGTATAATCCACGAATTGATACAAGTTGCACGAAATGATACAAGTTGCTTAATCCACGAAAATTATACAAGTTGCGTAATTAGTGATACAAGTTGCATAATCCACGAAATAATACCAGTTGTATAATCCAAATTGATACAAGTTTAACCCACGAAATGATACAAGATTTAGCAATCACGAAAATTATACAAGTTGCGTAATTCACGAAATTATTACAAGTTGCATAATCCACGAAATGATACAAGTTGCATAACCCACGAAATGATAAAAGTTACATAACACATAAAATGATAATCATGTAGAAAAGATCACGAACTAGTTTTGTGGAAGTTTACACTACGTGTGGGTTATGACTAACTGGCCAAAAAGAAGTAAGACCCTCTTCTTAATAATTTTCCGGAAAAATAGTTTAAAATTCAATCTCGGGACGTAAAAGAGCTAAAAGCGTGACACTACAATTAAATTCCTCACTAATGAAGTTCTAACAGCCACGAGATACCTTTTTTTTTTTAAAAATATCAACTTTTTACTGTAGTTTTGTAATTCCAATTTACATCGTAACGTGAGAGAAATAGATGCGTTTTAAAATCCACGAACCTTCATAAAGTTATAATCCACGAAATGATAATGATGATATTTAAAAACTCGTAAGAAGAGATCACGAACTGTCCATCACCAGTTTTATGGAAATTTACACTACGTGTGGGTTATGACTAGCATATTAACTTTTTAAAGTAGCAGCACTCTTCTTAATAATTTTCCAGAAAAAAACAGCTTTAATATTTTAAACTAAGTCTCGATCTTTAAGCAATCTCGTGATGTAGCATGGTTAAAAGTATGAGTTACCAACACTTAAGGGTATGAGTTCCAACCGCCACGGATACCTTTCTTTTAACACATCATCATTTTTTACTATTTAAATGTTAACATTTTTTGCCTAGACTATTTAAAGGTTTCGTGTTAACATCTTTTCACAAAGAAATACATGTCTAGGCCTGAAGGCTGAGTGACTGCCCCCCATGGGGCTGTTGCGTCTGTATGTCGCTCGGTCATTTGGCACAGGTTTCGAAAGTGATAATGATTATCATCTACATATCACAACGTGCGTGGAGGCCATCAAACCACGTCAAATAATCAATTATGACGCAGGTATCGTATTAATTGATCTGCATCAACTTAACGTAAAAACAACTTCAGACAATACAAATCAGCGACACTGAATACGGGGCAACCTCATGTCAACGAAGAACAGAACCCGCAGAACAACAACCCGCAACATCCGCTTTCCTAACCAAATGATTGAACAAATTAACATCGCTCTTGAGCAAAAAGGGTCCGGGAATTTCTCAGCCTGGGTCATTGAAGCCTGCCGTCGGAGACTAACGTCAGAAAAGAGAGCATATACATCAATTAAAAGTGATGAAGAATGAACATCCCGCGTTCTTCCCTCCGAACAGGACGATATTGTAAATTCACTTAATTACGAGGGCATTGCAGTAATTGAGTTGCAGTTTTACCACTTTCCTGACAGTGACAGACTGCGTGTTGGCTCTGTCACAGACTAAATAGTTTGAATGATTAGCAGTTATGGTGATCAGTCAACCACCAGGGAATAATCCTTCATATTATTATCGTGCTTCACCAACGCTGCCTCAATTGCTCTGAATGCTTCCAGAGACACCTTATGTTCTATACATGCAATTACAACATCAGGGTAACTCATAGAAATGGTGCTATTAAGCATATTTTTTACACGAATCAGATCCACGGAGGGATCATCAGTTCTTTGTTCTTTATTCATTTTGTCGCTCCATGCGCTTGCTCTTCATCTAGCGGTTAAAATATTACTTCAAATCTTTCTGTATGAAGATTTGAGCACGTTAACCTTACATACATCTGTCGGTTGTATTTCCCTCAGAATGCCAGCAGGACCGCACTTTGTTACGCAACCAATACTATTAAGTGAAAACATTCCTAATATTTGACATAAATCATCAACAAAACACAAGGAGGTCAGACCAGATTGAAACGATAAAAACGATAATGCAAACTACGCGCCCTCGTATCACATGGAAGGTTTTACCAATGGCTCAGGTTGCCATTTTTAAAGAAATATTCGATCAAGTGCGAAAAGATTTAGACTGTGAATTGTTTTATTCTGAACTAAAACGTCACAACGTCTCACATTATATTTACTATCTAGCCACAGATAATATTCACATCGTGTTAGAAAACGATAACACCGTGTTAATAAAAGGACTTAAAAAGGTTGTAAATGTTAAATTCTCAAGAAACACGCATCTTATAGAAACGTCCTATGATAGGTTGAAATCAAGAGAAATCACATTTCAGCAATACAGGGAAAATCTTGCTAAAGCAGGAGTTTTCCGATGGGTTACAAATATCCATGAACATAAAAGATATTACTATACCTTTGATAATTCATTACTATTTACTGAGAGCATTCAGAACACTACACAAATCTTTCCACGCTAAATCATAACGTCCGGTTTCTTCCGTGTCAGCACCGGGGCGTTGGCATAATGCAATACGTGTACGCGCTAAACCCTGTGTGCATCGTTTTAATTATTCCCGGACACTCCCGCAGAGAAGTTCCCCGTCAGGGCTGTGGACATAGTTAATCCGGGAATACAATGACGATTCATCGCACCTGACATACATTAATAAATATTAACAATATGAAATTTCAACTCATTGTTTAGGGTTTGTTTAATTTTCTACACATACGATTCTGCGAACTTCAAAAAGCATCGGGAATAACACCATGAAAAAAAAAAAATGCTACTCGCTACTGCGCTGGCCCTGCTTATTACAGGATGTGCTCAACAGACGTTTACTGTTCAAAACAAACCGGCAGCAGTAGCACCAAAGGAAACCATCACCCATCATTTCTTCGTTTCTGGAATTGGGCAGAAGAAAACTGTCGATGCAGCCAAAATTTGTGGCGGCGCAGAAAATGTTGTTAAAACAGAAACCCAGCAAACATTCGTAAATGGATTGCTCGGTTTTATTACTTTAGGCATTTATACTCCGCTGGAAGTGTGTGTGTGTATTGCTCACAATAATTGCATGAGTTGCCCATCGATATGGGCAACTCTATCTACACTGCTCATTAATATACTTCTGGGTTCCTTCCAGTTGTTTTTGCATAGTGATCAGCCTCTCTCTGAGGGTGAAATAATCCCGTTCAGCGGTGTCTGCCAGTCGGGGGAGGCTGCATTATCCACGCCGGAGGCGGTGGTGGCTTCACGCACACTGACTGACAGACTGCTTTGATGTGCAACCGATGTGACGACAACCGACGACGACCAGCGGCAACATCATCACGCAGAGCATCATTTTCAGCTTTAGCATCAGCTAACTCCTTCGTGTATTTTGCATCGCAGCGCAGCAACATCACGCTGACGCATCTGCATGTCAGTAATTGCCGCGTTCGCCAGCTTCAGTTCTCTGGCATTTTTGTCGCGCTGGGCTTTGTAGGTAATGGCGTTATCACGGTAATGATTAACAGCCCATGACAGGCAGACGATGATCAGATAACCAGAGCGGAGATAATCGCGGTGACTCTGCTCATACATCAATCTCTCTGACCGTTCCGCCCGCTTCTTTGAATTTTGCAATCAGGCTGTCAGCCTTATGCTCGAACTGACCATAACCAGCGCCCGGCAGTGAAGCCCAGATATTGCTGCAACGGTCGATTGCCTGACGGATATCACCACGATCAATCATAGGTAAAGCGCCACGCTCCTTAATCTGCTGCAATGCCACAGCGTCCTGACTTTTCGGAGAGAAGTCTTTCAGGCCAAGCTGCTTGCGGTAGGCATCCCACCAACGGGAAAGAAGCTGGTAGCGTCCGGCGCCTGTTGATTTGAGTTTTGGGTTTAGCGTGACAAGTTTGCGAGGGTGATCGGAGTAATCAGTAAATAGCTCTCCGCCTACAATGACGTCATAACCATGATTTCTGGTTTTCTGACGTCCGTTATCAGTTCCCTCCGACCACGCCAGCATATCGAGGAACGCCTTACGTTGATTATTGATTTCTACCATCTTCTACTCCGGCTTTTTAGCAGCGAAGCGTTTGATAAGCGAACCAATCGAGTCAGTACCGATGTAGCCGATAAACACGCTCGTTATATAAGCGAGATTGCTACTTAGTCCGGCGAAGTCGAGAAGGTCACGAATGAACTAGGCGATAATGGCGCACATCGTTGCGTCGATTACTGTTTTTGTAAACGCACCGCCATTATATCTGCCGCGAAGGTACGCCATTGCAAACGCAAGGATTGCCCCGATGCCTTGTTCCTTTGCCGCGAGAATGGCGGCCAACAGGTCATGTTTTTTCTGGCATCTTCATGTCTTACCCCCAATAAGGGGATTTGCTCTATTTAATTAGGAATAAGGTCGATTACTGATAGAACAAATCCAGGCTACTGTGTTTAGTAATCAGATTTGTTCGTGACC
>BPLR01006777.1:0-78839 GCA_021605095.1 Caerostris extrusa
ACGAGTACAACTACAAAAAAAGAGTTACTGCTGAAACGTGTTTTAGTGCCGAAAATTGTAGAATACGGTTCACTCAACAACAATAATAATAAAAGTAGAAACATCTTGGAAAGACCTTGCGTTTGAATTAAGGACATTTGGAGGAATGGCGTAGGAGTGAACGATTTTTATTCATTAAAGGGCTTGATGGTTACCAACCAACTGAAAAAGAGAGTGCTCAGCGAAGTCAGGGAACATTTTAGCGAACAGCTGGACAAAAATTATTTCGGTCATCAAAGATGAATGAGTTGTTGAACGATTACGACAGTGTCCGAAAAAGCCGGAAAGCACTCACATATTTTATCTCGAAATCAAATGGCAGATTTCAGAACTTTGAATGGAAACTTGCTAAACTTGTGACACTCAGTGCAAGTCGGGGTCAAGAGTTTTCGTATGAAACACAACGATCGTTAAAATGTTACGAGTACTGATCAGAGCAAACACTCGTTGCCTTAAAATGACAGGAAGGCCAACAACATTGAGAATTATTTAAATGAGAGGGTAGATGTCAACGAGGGATGATCCTCTGGATAGAGAACAGGTCACCAATGTTCATATGATTAAGGAGTCGATACTGACCGTACACCTTATGTTGTCAGAAGAGAAAGGTAATACGAACTATGCCTTAACGGAAAGTGTTGGTTAATGTTGGAAGTAGGATTATGGAAAGTATCGGGAACATGGGAAAACCCCTGAAGCTGGACAAAACAGAACTCGAGCAATTCCGCAAACTTAGTTTGAATTATTAGTTGACTGAGGATTCCTTGATAACTCATTTTCAGATATCGGATGAGATAGTTGGCTATATTACAATACAAGAAGTTTATTGAAATTGTGTTGTACCTCATGAGGATTCATTAAACCCTATTCTCGCGAGCGGTCAATCAACTATATATGAATCGAATGAGAGATAACTTGGGTGAAGACGATGTTCATGAATATTTCGGTGCATATGCTGCCATCTTAAGCGTAATTTTAGCGTATACAAGGCAACTAGAAATGAGGTTTTGCATTCGTGGAATTCGATTATTACTGCTGTAGCATTTTTTAAACCAGAAGAAATATATAGCGTTTCATTCCCAAGATTTGTATATTCTTTAACAAGTACCTAATAACAACCAATCTCTCAAATTTGACAGAAAAGAAAAGTGTTGCGGATAATTATATTACATGTAATTAATGTTTTGTACTAATAAGAACAACCCTGTCACTCAAATCGGATAGCAGATAACCAGTGTCCTGGATAATAAGACCTCATGAAATTATCGATTGTCTGTGCGACCTTCACAGGTTGAAACAATTGCGGATGGAATGTGGACTACACCATGAATTGTTGCATCATGTTGGTTGATAGACCATGGGCTGAGAAAAAGTCTTCTCCAATGAAAAGTGAGGGAAGCTGTTGCCCCCCCCTTGACGGATTTTCTTAAAAGGAGATTTAGGAGAAGAAAGGAGAGAGTACATCGACGAGTCGGCAATGTTGATGACTTTTTTTTTCCCTCTATGAAGTGATTGAAAAGGCTCGAGAATCCATCTGTTTACAAAGTGAGCCCCATGTGGCTTCATGTATCATGCCGTGTGATAATTAAGGTCTGCCGCAGATCGGATACATTAGATTCGTCGTAGACTCGAGAACTCTGATCATCTCTTACCTTGGAGTAAACTGCACTTGTGAATCAAAGTAAAATCTTTTAATTTTTTTTTCTGTAAATAATAATTTGTAATAGTTCTGTATGAATAATAATTTATAATAGAGTTCTGTATGTATATATAGTGCTTGTGAATAAAAATGAATGGTGTTCCCATGAACCTGAAAGTAGCTCTTTTCTTGAAGGCCGTTATAGGTTTAGTATAGGCCGAGACGTTACACTATGTTGTTTATAAAATCGTACTTCATAGTAATACCTTTACAGAAAATGCAGTTTTGAACACATATAATTTCAAAACGATACGAAACGACTTCTTCCTTTCATTTTTATTGGATTAATCAATCACCCATTATATTACGATTCTGTAACTAAACGAATTATCAAGCTTAACACAAAATATGTACGTTTTGATGAAATTAGATCATCCTATTGCAATTAAATAAACAAGGAATCTTTATTTTCCTAAAAGGTTATGACTCTCTTCTTTTTTTCCACGTAATGTATATTTTTTTCTTCGAATAAATTTTCGCAATTATCCTGCGTTTAGCGAGAAATTTTCATTATTTAGATTGGATTTTTTTACTTTTCAGTTTAAAAGCGGATTTAATTTCAGAATGCGATTATCGAGAGAAAAGGAAAAGTCTTCTTACCGCAAGAAAATTCCTGAGAAAAGAGAAAGCAATTTTGCTATCTGTGCATCTAGGAATTACTTTTAAAAATAGATTAACTTTGTCACGTAAAAGAGCATTTTTTTTTTTTTCTTATTCGTGTCTGCTCTTTCTTTTGCGGTGATGCATTTTTAATGAAATTAGAAATCCGAGTTTGATAATCCTGTGAAAAGTCTGACATAATGTTTTGTTTTGATATCGTATTACTTTTTCCGGTATTGATTTTTGTAATTGTCTTTTTTCGCTCTATTTTTCAAGAGAATTTATTTTAAAAATAATAATAATTGCTGTTATTTTTAATGCATTTGGGTTCCAAAAACATTCTTACTAATTTTTATTATGAACTAAATTCTAGAACTTTCCTACACTTTTGTAACTTCACAGCACAATCAGTATTTTTTTTCTTCTTTTGTGCACTTATGTGCAAAAAAAAAAAAAAAAAAAAAGTGTTCCACTATGCACAGTGTAAAGTCATCTGCAAGGCTCTTTACGGTTTCATCCGGCAAACCTGAAAAGCCTGTTGATAGCTACAATTTTACAAAATGACCACGACTTCTGTGGGACACTGTAATCCCTGGTACCATTGCAATTAGAACATTGTTCCTGCTAAATGCGATATTTATCCTAAAGCCTTTGGAAGATTAGACCCTATAAAAGAATTATTATAAATTGTTGTTTAAAGCATGCATTAAAATACACATTCCTATTTGGGTTTAACAAACTTTTTTTGGCATTAATGTCATAAAAATAGATTAATAAAAACCCTTAGAAAAATCCCGTTTGAGCTTGGTTACTACGAAAGTAAAACTAAATATCATAATACTTAATAAAATGTAATTTTATGTATCAGTTTATTTGCGTTTTTATTAAATTACATTTATTTATAGGTGGGTAGGGCCGAATAACTAGCGCTTAGTGTTACAGTTTACTGGCTTGAGTCCCGGCGGTGCCACACATGTTTGTAGTGGTTCGGAATCCACTTTAAACCGTAGATCCCTGTCTAACATGACCGTTGAGCCTTGAGCGTAGGACTGGCAACCCTACCCTGTAAAAAGAACACATCTCCTGTCTCGAAATCTGGCAGTCAGCAGGCGGTCTTGGTGCGCCATGGGGCTGTTGCGCCAATGGTGATGATGATGCATATTCTATTAAACGTCATCTATTAACAAGCGTTGAAAGTGCGCAATAAACCGAGATATATAACCGGAATAGTTTAATCATAGTAAATATTTCAACTATGTACAACAGAATGTTTCCATTTTGTATTCTTCAATAAATAATAATCAATAAATTTCAATGAAATAATCGTCATCGTACCATAATAATAATATCATAAACCACTTCCTTTCTTCCCCGAAATAATCTGTTAGCGAGTCGAACATATGCCTCACCAAGGAAGTGTTTTTTCAATTTGCATCATGGAGTGTTATCTTTTATTGGGTGAAGTTCCTTACCAACAGGCACACCAAATGTATATTTATATACATATATCGGGAGGACATTAATAATAAAAAGGATGATAAACGGGGCTTTTGTTTCCGGATCTCCTTCCCGCGGGTGATAACATCGGCTTCCTTTGAGTGTGTGCAAGCACGTGGCTTTGTTAACCTCTGAATTGCCACTCGTAAATTTCTTCGGTGTGCAGTCATTCTGATTATCTCTGTTTGATAAGCATCGCTTGCTTCAAAACAGATGCACAGCCGTGGCAAGACCTTGTCATATGCTTCGTTTTTTACTTAAGAAGTATAATTGTTATTATTTGGGGGAAGGGATTTTTAGATTTAATGAAGGATTTAAATAGGGAACATGATCTGGCTCTAGATTAATAAAGAAACGTTTAAATACTAGAAAAATACAGGTCTCAATACTATTTTTTTTTTTTTTTTTTTTTTTGCAGACTAAAAATGTTAAATGTCTTGAAATGTTAAAGGAAATTTTTTTAAAAAAAATTTATATAATTTGTTCCAAATGTGAGGAGAAAGTCATTTTAGAAGCCGCTAATAAAATTGAGTGTTTTATAATTGTAATATTCCATCATTTACATTGTTTAAAGGGTTTTTTTTTTCCTTCAATTGTTTCTTAGTATTTTTTTATAACTAAAATCGAAAATATGCATTATTGGAATCATTATCAATTGTGTGCAGTTTAATTTCTTATAGAAATCTGGTATAAATTGATCCTTTTTGAATTTCAGATTAAAATCGAACTTCAATATACTCCTCTGATTTATCGCCAGAGCTTCTGAGATCTATACATCGCTGCCATCACTTCGCTTTTACTCATTTTTGGGATAAAAAAGGAGAGAGAATTCTTTATTTATTATTATTATTTTTTTACAAAAATAATCTTTTGGTTAACCAAATGGCAAAGTCAAATGTTTATAAAACAATATAAAATCGCATTAACAGGATAATAGATAACAATATGAGGTCACGATAGATAATGATGGATTGCAATATGATGTCATGATAGATAGCAATATGATGTCACGATAGTTAATGATAGATGTAATATATCATCACTGAGCTCGCGTTTACCTTAAAATAATGCATGGCTGCCCGAAATACTCGTTTTAGTCTATATTTAAAAATCAATTTTCTCACGAGTAAAGTCGTGATGGTTCCGCAACTATACAAGTATGAGCTACGAGCATGCTGTGATAATCCATTTTGTGATTAAACGATATCGTGTTCAGATATGTTCATGTTGCTAATTTAACTCGTAAAATAAGATTTTCAAGTACCTCAACCAAGGTAGGTTTTCGTCGTGCCACTGTTATTTTGAACAATCATTCCCAGTAAATGAACATCTATCCCATTAATGTCCAGCATAACATCCATCCCATCAACGTCCAACATAATATCCATCCCATCAACGTCCAACATAACATCCATCCCATAACAACGTCCAACATAACATCCATCCTACCAACATCAAGCATAACATCCATCCCCATATCCATCCCTACCAACATCAAGCATAACATCCATCCGCCAACATCAATACCATCCATAACATCCATCCCACCAACATCATATCCATAACATCCATCCCACCAACATCAAGCATAATATCCATCCCACCAACATCCACATAATATCCATCCCACCAACATCAAGCATAACATCCATCCCACCAACATCAAGCATAATATCCATCCCACCAACATCAAGCATACCATCCATCCCACCAACATCAAGCATAACATCCATCCCACCAACATTTACAACAACATCCATCTCACCAACATTTACAACAACATCCATCTCACCAACATTTACAACAGTTTGAACAATCATCCGATCTTTGAGGTTCGATCATCCTTCCATTTTTCAAACCCTACTATGGATTCTTCCGGTTTTACGGATTCACTGTGGCTATATCTGGCTCAGATACGGAAACTTCCGGTTGGTTACCATTTGTCGGGTTTCCAACCCTTCCCAATGTGCTACCCACCTGGCTTTGTCATGAATATTCATTTATTTCATTAATTTTTGTCGATAAAAAGTGTTTTGTATTTGAAAAGGAAAAAAAAAAATTTTTTTTTTTCTTAAGAGTTGAAATGCATTTGCAGTGCAAAAAATAGCAATAAAGGTGTTTTAAATTTCACTTTGGGTGATACGAAATCTGTTAAATTCATCTGACAATGGTTCCTCTCCCCTTCCACCTTTCCAATTTCTGCATTATTCAGAATATGGCTCGTGTGTGTGTGGTGAAACTCAAAAATTCAATCATTTTACCTCACGGGTGGAAAAGAGAAATGATTGCAGGATATCTTCATGCAAGAAGCGAAATAAAAAAAGAAAAGAAATCTGTCCTCCCAGGAATGAGAAGGACGTGGTAGAAAAAAAGAAAAAAATGAAATAAAATCTCCGCCGGAATTTTTCCATATGCCATAAATGATATTACACGTTTTAAGATAGGGGAGAATGGGCCATTTTTTTTTTTTTTTTTTTATCTCTCTCTTCCCTCAATGTCCACGTGAAACAAAACAGATGGAATTCGCTTGTCTTGCTTTTGGCGGAATGGAATTCAATTTCGCCGGAGAGAAAGGGCGGGAAGAAGAGTTTAGAACGTCAAGTTTGATGCTTGCTGGACACGAGTCGCATTAGAGGGGGCCACTAAAACTATCTTTGGATTTTTGTTGGCGCCCGTTTGGAAATACGAACAAAAGAAGTTTGGCTAAAAAAAAAAAAAAAAAGTACTTGGTGTGGTGAAATTTCGGACACTTCAGTATTTATTGACTTGTGCCGGGAACAGTATTAAAAGATAAAAGGAACTTTAAAATAAGTTACTCTCCTTTATTTTTATTTTTATCATGCACTTTATCAAATTCTTCATAAGTAATGTGAACTACTGGTTTTTTTTTTTTTATTTTAAATATTTATTTCTTCTATTTTTGTTTTTAAAAATGCTCTTTAAGGGGAAAAAAAAAAAAAAAAATCAGTAGTTCTCATTACTTATAAAGAGTTTCATATAAAGTGCGTGATAAAAAATAACGTTTATGTATTTCAATGTATTTTTATTATGTATGAATATATTTCGTTTTTCTTTAATGAAATATACAGAAACATATAATCCATGTTTGTGTATTATTTTGTTTTAAAAAAGAAAATATTTTTTTAAATATAATATCGCACTTATAGCATTTTTAAAATAAATCTTTACTATATAAATATTGATTAATTGTTAAAAAATAAAAGTTAACATTTTTAATATCATAAGTGAAAAATGGGGTTTGTGTATAAACAATAGACAATGTAAGACTATCCATAGTTCTTTCAAATTTTCTTTAAATCTTGCGCAATTTTTTTTTTATCCCACTTGACAGACAGCAACATCTGGACCAAGTCCATAAACCTTTGTGGTCTCATGGAAGGAGGGAAAACGGGGCAGCGTTTAGGGAGAACTATCCCGCATATGCGTATCGTATGGGAGAAAACACGGAAAAACTCCCATCACATAATTCGACTCACGACGCAGGATGTTGAACATCACAAACGCCCTTCGTGTCTCTCGCTTTTCGGATCCCGATCTCAAGAGTTTCTACAGCAAAGTCGCCAGCGGACTGATCCCCCCCCATGCATAACGAAACAGCTGCGCGCGTTGCTGCTAAGCCACGAATCGGGAATTTTTTCAACAAATAAGAGATATTACTTTAAAATTTCAAAGATAATTTCCTATTCAATGACATATAGTAAAATTTAGAATTTGCAATTGTAACCCTAGAAATGACATCCAAATGTACCTAGTAATTTTAGCATTCAATGTATAATGTTGTGTAATAAGGGAATTTAAAAATTAAATTACAAATAATATCAACATATTCAATATAAACGCCAAGAAATATTAATTTTTTTTTTTTTTTTTATCTAAAGCATTTCCTTATGTGATAATTTTTTTTTTTACTGAAAATTTTGCAAAGTATTTTATTACCAGGCATCATCTTAAAGGTCATAGCGATTTTTTTTTTTTTTTTTTACTTGGTGGTTATTCTTTTTATATGTTTTAAAAGGCTTGGTAGTTTAATTGAAATTGATAGTTTGTTCTAACTATAATTCATAGTACGTAAAATGATACTAGCAAACTAATTCGTGACTCATTTATCATTTATTAAAAAATTCATAATTCATGAATCACTCATGGTGGTTTTTAAAAAAAAAGAACTCAAGTTTTGGAATCTGTTACTATTTCCTTAAAGTAACTGTTCCAGCTTGACTCGTTGAAGTATTAAAATTGCTTAGTCATTATCAACACTACTTAAATGTGTTTTGGCTGTTTTCCAAATACACTTTGACCTAGCCTAAGAATTTTTTTCCTTTGACTGTTTTTCTCTGTTAATTACTTTTGTTTCTGTTTTCATATTTGTTTGTTTCCATTGTTTAAATTCATTGTAGCGTGTGTATATTATTATGACTTAATTTGTTTACTTAACGCAGATATTTACATCAGTTTAAACTTAATAACTTTCGCTTAAAACATTTTAGAGCTTGAAAATACGTTTTAAATAATAATTATTATCAATATGTTAATTATTCAGTATATTATTGCTAATTACTTATTAAAAGTACTTATATTATTGCTAATTACTTGTTATTTATTTCATAAATAATAATAACCCCCATCCTTCAGATTTTGTTTTTGTCTTTTCATATAGTTGAAAAGTTTATTTATTAATTTTTTTTTATATTTAATTGCATATTTTTTCAATAAATGAAGGGGAAAAAATAATAATTTTAATTTAGTACATTTTTTTTTTTTTTGTAAATCTTTAATGAAGCTTATTATTAATAATAATAAAAAGAAAGTGAGAACTTCTAAAAACTTCATTTGAAGACGAAACATGTTTAAGTGAAATAAAAAATCCAATTCTCTTCCCCCCCCTCCGAAAAAAAAAATCATTTCTTTGATATAAATTTTTTTAATTATAAAAAATAATTTCATATATTTATATATCCACATAGGGTTTTTTTTTTTTTTAATCAGCGTTGATGGTTACATATATATATATATATATAACGCCATCAAGTCTCCTTGTTTTTGAAACAGTGCCTACAACAAAGTGGCCACGAACTGAACCTCCGCCGTAATGCTCGCCAGCGGCGCACAAATTTGGCTATTATATCTATTGTATGGTATATAAGAATTTGGCTTTAATGATTATTAGCTTTGCTTCATTTAACGTCTCACAAAAATTAATAATGATTAAAAAAAATAACTTATCCAAATGCAACTTTTCCCAACATTTAAGGAGCCAAAGTAAATAAATAATCTTCAAAACTTATTATATCATTTACAATAATGGCTTTATGAGTTCTTAGCAGAATCGAACGTTTTTCATCTGGAAGAAAATACAAATACTTCCCTTCCCACTTTTGTTATTTCGTCTCCCCTTCCCAACGGCGACAACAAAAAAAAAAGGAAGGAAAAAATAAATAAATAAATCTTCCGCAGTGTTGCAACTGAGCAGAGAGTTTGACAGGAGGAGAAACACCTGTTGCTCGTTTGATTACGTAAGAAAGGAAAGTTGATCTATAGATATCTGCATAAAGCGAAAGAAACAAATTGCAACCCATACATTTATTCACTTGAATAACTCAATGAATTGAGATCCAATATTTGGCATTTGCTTTTTAGGAACCTGTTAATGTAAAAGTATTTTCTAACATTTTATTGCATTTTGGATTTAACATTTTGTCCTTTTGTAGTGAAGTGGACATAAATCATAAATGTATCATGTAATGTCATATAAGGTTAATATGTCATATCAGGTTAATGTACAATATTATATTACTAGGGATTTGAATAAAACTGTTTATATATACACTCAAGAGCCAAAACATTATGACCACCCCTACATTTTGCAATGAAACTCGCCTGGATGACGTGGAAGGCACGTGATCAGGTGGAAGTGGTATTTAACTGGTATTAAGTGGTGGTATTAATCCATGCCAAGGCGGGTTGAAGCTGTGTTGCGCACCAAAGTGGGCCAACTCGTTATTGGCAGGTGGTCATAATGTTTTGGCACTTGAGTGTATGTGAGTGTGTATATATATATATATATCTATATCGTTGACGGATAAAAAAAATGAGCAATTACTTTAAAATTGTGATGTCAGAAACTTTATTTTGTATTTAATCAATATTTTTTATTTCTTAAACATAATTTCACAATTTATAAGAAATAAATTTAAATTTAGACACATTTGAACAAGCATTACAGATATATTATGATAGTGGGCATGGGATATGCAACAACATACTGATGATTTTTGAGAAAAAGAAGCAATATACTCTGAAATTTTAAATTTTAATTTAGTGGAATTTTAAATTTTACATGAAAATCTATTAGTTTTCACATTTTGTGCACAACATATTGAGATAAAGCATATTTATAAAAGATTTAAAATATCATTATAAGCAATATTTCCATCGCATTTAAATAAAATTAAAAAAAAAAATTCTGTTAAAATAGAGTTACAAAATTTTAATATGTGATTGGTGTTTGTTTATGCTTGTGTTTTTGTCAGATTTTTTTTTTCCTATTGTTTTCCCATCACTTAATTTCCAAATCATTTCTGTCCATTTTGAAACTATACGCATTTGGAAAGAATGCATTCAGATGATAAGATTGACCAAAATAAAATCATTCTTAAATTTAGTTATGCATTTTATTGTCCTTCTTATCTCTGCTTTGGATAACGTTGAATTAAATACTTTGGACACGCCAGCTGTTTTAAAAATAGCATGCACACTTCTTTTATTACCATAATAATAATAATAATAATAATAATAATAAAAAGTAAAAGAACAACTTTCGTTTGGATATAGGCTATGATTGGGGCGCCATTATGACTCTTTGTGAATCACGCGACAACAGAAGCCACCGCCGTCGTTTTCTTGCTTTTAATACGTGCTTAGCATCGTAAATTTCGTGTACGTGACGAAGTTTTTATACGAATTCCGTGCATGTGTATTGTGTGTATATAAAATTTATGGTTTTATTATGTTGGTGTTTAAAGTTCTCTCTTTTTTTTTATGAAATATAACAGGATATTCATTTGTTCTTTTAAATGAATTTCGTGTTTATACATTCTGAATTGATTTTTTTTTTTCATAGGAAACTGTTGTTATATTTTATTATGTTTTTTTTTTGGAAATAGGCAACAATGAATGGATACTGAGACTTGAAATTAAAAAAAAAAAAAATTTATTTTAATTTCTTCTCATATTTGCTATTTCACTATAATATTTTCATTATATTGTATTGTAACTAGGCCTACTCCTATGCACTGGCAGCTGCGGCCTGGTGGCCAATTGACTAGCGCTTTGGCCTTTGGTACCACATGCTTCAGGTTCGTTTCCTGGCTGTGGCATGGTTGTTCATCAGTGGTTCGGAATGCATGTTAAACTGTAGTTTTACCGGTCTAATTAGCCTAAAGTGTGCACAAAATGACCGTAGAACGACAAACCAAACCTACACACCGGCTAGAGCAGGGGTCGGCAACCTTTTGAGTCGGAAGAGCCAAAAATGGCAATTCATAAAATTTCAAAGTTTTTAAAGAGCCACAAAATTTTTCTTGCCAACAACAAATAACAGGTGAGCTGAAAAAGGTTCATAGGCTGACACATAGATGGCGCTACTAGTATTAAATGCATATAATTTTTTAGTTAGCCCTAACCTTCAAAAGACACGTGTATAAATTTGATAGCTGTTGCGCTATTAGCATTTTTAATGAAGTTATAGAATTTTTAGTGTTCATCACGTGCAGTCTACTCGGCTGACTGTCGATTGGGCTCCGGTGTGATATGATGGAGACATGTTTCATCCATTGTCACATATCGACGCAAAAATTCATGTTTTTAAGATTGTACAACTCCAAACACTGCTTAGAATCATCAATTGGTTGTTGTTTTTGGTCGATTGTGAGCTCAAGCGGCACCCACTTTGAACAGAGCTTTTGCATATCCAAATATTCATTCACGATATGTCCAACACGTTCCTTTGATGTCTTTAGGGTCTCAGCTATCTCAATCAACTTCACTTTACGGTTATCAGAAATTGTTTTGTGGACTTTTTGATGTTTTCGTCGATAACAGCCTCTTTGGGGCGTCCACTGCGTGCATCGTCCTCGGTGCTCATTTCGCATGGTTTAAATTTAGCAAACCACTTCTCTACGGTTGATTTTCCTGGTGCAAAGTCCGAATAATATTTGTCAAGCCAAGCCTTGGCTTCAATAGTATTCTTTTTTAAAAAAAAAAAGCAATGCTTTATTAACACATGAAATTTCTTTTATCCATTTTTTTTCAAACTAACAAAAGTTGCTCCACTAAAACTGCTATAACTCACATACTAATAGTGCAACAGCTGTCAAATTTATACACGTGCCTTTTGAATGTTAGGGCTAACTAAAAATCATATGGATTTAATACTAGTATCGCCGATTTAATAATACTAGCCCACCTGTTTGTACTCTCATAAATAAAGTTTTTTGATTAAAAAAAAAAAAACTAATCTATTTATTCATAAGAAAACATATCTATTTATTCATAAGAAAACATATCTATTTATTCATAAGAAAACATATCTATTTATTCATAAGAAAACATATCTATTTATTCATAAGAAAACATATCTATTTATTCATCATATCATTCTATTTATTCATTATTAGATAACTACTTATTATTTAAGTAAAAATTAAAACAATTAAACATTTACTTACAACACTAACTTGTACTTCAATAACAAACAAATTCAATGGGAGCGATGCCTTTGCATGGTTATTCAAGTAGAAAATTTAAACTTTTTAAACAATGTAATTTGTACTTAAAATAAAAAAAAAATAACATATATTTCAGCAAACAAATTCAATGG
The DNA here is from genome assembly GCA_021605095.1 of Caerostris extrusa. NCBI lineage: Eukaryota > Metazoa > Arthropoda > Arachnida > Araneae > Araneidae > Caerostris > Caerostris extrusa. The sequence goes on from BPLR01006777.1 coordinate 12,735, forward strand.
GAGCATTGGCTTTTTGCATGGTTTTAGAAAGTTTGGATAAATTTGGCTCATAACTTGTTGCTTTAAGCACTACTCTAAACTCTTAACGACTCTAAATTTTCATTTGTTAGTTGGCTTCTTACTTTACTTTTAATTATATTCATGCAAGAGAACATATTGTTTGCTCACACGAATATGTCGATTCGAAGATAGTCAGCACTCAAATGCCAACTTCTTCATCTCACTGCAGCAATCTGGAAGACTATTCCATGCGTCGAATATAAGTGCCTCTACTCGCGGCATTTCTTTTAAAGTTGTCCACTTTTGTTGTGTTACGTACATACATTTCTGGACCTCCAACTCTTCCAACTTGCTTTTCAACGCTGTAAATTTTCCACTCCACAAAGCTTTACTTTTAAATCGATCAATTGCATTTCTAGAGATCCAGTATCAATTCCAAATGGCTCAATGTGGATTTCGTTACTATTTTTGTTGAGAGGATTTACTATGAATGCTAGAGTGGTTTTGTTGGTTTTGAATTGCCCACATCTATCAGCAAAATTCATCTTTCATTTTTTTTATAACTGTGCTAAAGTACCTCATGCCAACAGTTGCACTAGTTTTATCACGATATTGCTTTAGAAATTGAAATGAAGTAATATACTGCTCTAAATATCTTCTGCAAAAAGAATTAATTTTTTCTTCAAAACAAATCAATTCTTCTACCAAAACATAGTCTGGGTTTCCCTTTCCTTGCAGTTTTAGATTCAGCTCATTTAATTTCGCTGTGATATCCACCATAAAGTAAAAAATTTTTGCAACCATTTGCCGTTCTCTAACTCAGGGTGATTAATGCCTTTTTTTTTTTTTTATTTAGGAATGTATTTATTTCATTCAAGCACAAAGCAAAACGTTTCAACACCTTACATTTTGGAAAGCCATCACACTTTATTGTGAAGAAGGAGGTCGGAATACTGAGTCTCCATTTCGTTTAAGAATTCTTTAAACTGACGATGGTAGAGTGCTTTTTGGCAAGATGCTGTTAACAATCTTGATTACCAAATTTATGACCTCAACTATTTCGGCCGGAAATGTTTGGTCACAAAGCGCTTCTTGGTGTATTATGCAGTGAAACGTAAGAATTTCGTGGTTTATTTTGCTCTGAAGAATCGTTGTTGCCCCTTTATTTTCCTGTCATAATTCTGGCTCCATCTGTTGCTACGGAAACGATTTCATTTATATCGATCTTATTGTCTTCAAGACATTTTTTACGGCATTATTTATATCTTCCCACCTAGTTTGTAAAAGCGGTAGCAATCCTAGAAGTTCTTCTTTTGGACCTTGGGAAGACATATACCTGAAAAAAGGGCAACTTGTGCCGTGTATTTTATGTCGCAAGACTCATCTATAGCCAGTGATAAGGCAGAAGAAAGTTGAATATCTTCCACCTGCAAATATGTTACATTTGAAGATATTTTAGCTATTCTATCTTGTACTGTTTTAGCGGATAGTGGCAAATCTTTGATTTTTTTCAAGATTTTTGGTTTGTTTTTGAAATCACGAAACAGTTCTTCAGATTCCTCGTTAATCGATTCAGAACGATTTTTAAAAATGTTTCTTTTTTTTTTTTTTTGATAAAATAAATAATATTTGCGTATGGAACTAAAGAGCCGCAGTTTCACATCCAAAGAGCCGCATGCGGCTCGCGAAGCAGGTTGCCGACCCCTGGGCTAGAGCATTCCCCTGTGGCATCAGGAGAAATGGTCAGTTGGCCTCGAGACTCTCACCAGAGAGTAAGCACAGCGCAATCACCCTCTTCTGTTGAGAAACGTTTAGTTCATAGCCTCTCATACCGAGAGAAAATATATTTAACGCACCCTCGCTAATAGTTGGCCAACAGACTCACCCGGAGAGGAAGTATTTTTCGCGCATACCTGAGTATCGGATTTTCGGTTTATAAATGGAATCCTACCAGGAATCTATACTTTTCTATCTTAATTGTCTCTCTAATTGTATATGTGTAGTATTTGTGCTTGTGTCAATAAAGCTGTCAGCCCTCCAACTGTGCCCTAAGTATCTCCACCCAACCATAGATTAGTTTTGTTAAAATATATATATATATATATATATATATTCAATTGTTACATAAATCTGTTGCTATTTTAAGTACTTTTAATTAGTTATAATATATATATATATAATATCATCATTACATAGAAAATGTCTAAGTTTTATCCAAATCATATTTATTTAGTATTCCTAAAAAGGCTTTTTGAATAGATTTATATTCGTCTTTGCCCAATAAAAGTAAAATTGATCTTATGATGATTTTCTTTATTTTCTATAACTTTGGATAAGCGAAAGATGAAAAAAAAAAAAAAAAAAAAAATGAATAGAATATTTTATTCTTACTTGATTGACAATTTTCCGTGATCAAAAGACAACTTGCCTTCTACCTATAGATTCATCAACTAAAGTACAATTTTTGTACGATAATCCATCAGTCAAAAATGCCTTCAATAATACCAGTATGACATCTTACGTTGTGCGATAAAAAAAAAAAAAAAACTCTAGCTCTTTACAAAGCCTCTTGTAAGAAATATACCATTTTGTATGAAAGTGATTTAAGTCTATCAATGCAAAAAATTCACCCTAATGATTGTTTAATGCACAAATCCATCTTCGTTTCCCAATATTAATAAATGTGACTTCCTTTTCAAAAATTGTGTCACTCATTAGTATACATCCGTTCTATTGTCTTACATATGCTATCTATGCATTTGTTTCTCACTTTACATGCTTTATGTAATTACTTTATTGTTCTGAGTATTGGTCTTTCTTGGTTTGTATTCTGACATATTGAAACAAAATCTTCCAATGAAAAATTCCGTTTAATGAATGTCTGGTTCTTAAAGTAATGAAAGGATTCCATTCCTTGATGAGTGCCTTTGTGAAAGTTCTTGAGTTTCTCGTTAGTTAGTACAGAAACCGTGTATGTATATACTGGCGAAGTGTTTTCCGATTTCTTGGGGGAGTAGTAGTGCTCGGTTGGTGAGAGCCATCGATTTTATCGACGCCTGCACTTGACTGGCACCGGCACTCTGGCTGCAAACTGTTGCCCTAATGAATGGCTTGTTTGGGGGACGAAAGTGCTGCAGAAGTAAATTCCCCAGGAGCTTCTCTTTCCACCGCTGGCTGTCACCATGTCAAGCTACCTGGAAAGAGAAATCTATTCATGCAGAGCTGACTTTGTGGAGAAATCTTACTGTTTGTTTATGTTTTCCTCCTTCAAGGAGATAGCTGATTATGTGAAATGTGAATGGATTTCCAAATGCTGCAATTTGTCACTTCTTTATGAAAGCTACATATTGTTTGTCGCATGTTAGTTGTTCTCGAAGTAGCATTACTCCTTAAATATGCATATGGACGAAACGGTTGAAATGTATTCTAGTTTATATCGTGTAGGCGTTAATTCTTCTCGATAAGCAATTATTATTATTATTATTTTTCTTTCATATTTATGATGTAGACCAGGGGTGGCCAACCCGCGGTCCGCCTTGAACATTTTTCCAGCCCATGAGATTTATCAAACTTTTACAAAATATATTTATTTTATAATGGCCAAAGTAGTGAAAACCAATGTATTAAAAAATACATCGTGTGAGCATCATATGATCCAATTTGAGAAATCGGCATAAAAGTTAATAGCGCTTTTAGTTCAATTTACACTTGCGAAATGTTTTGATCCAACGCTCAAACATAACGGACTCTAACTTGCAACATCCATTACGATGTGCAAATATCCAATTTGAGATCGATTTGTAAAAGCTAAGTGAAAGAGTAGATAAAGAAATATTGCACTACTAAAATAAATATTTTTTAATGATTTAATTTTTTTTATTTCTTTTATATTTATATATTTTTTATATTTCATTTTTAGTGTTTATTATCGTTTTATTATACTATCTATGTTTAAACGTAAAAAATAATAGTAATCACAATAACAATAATTTCTTTTGTTTCAATTTATCATTCCAAAAAAAAAAAAATGTCTATAGTGGGGCTAAATCGAATATGGAGATACATAATTTTACATGCGGCCCGCGGAATTAGGATGCATTTCCAAAGGTGCCCACAAGACCATTTGGGTAATGGTCTTGTGGTCCTTTGGTTGCCACCCTGATGTAGACTAATAGGCCCTGACGTCCGAGTGACTGGCGCTCGGTCCCGGCGATGCCATGGATGTTTGTAGTGGTTCTGAATCCACTTTAAACCAAAGGCCCCTGTTTAATGACTGTAGATCGTTAGGTGCTGGGCTGATAACCAGTGGCGTAGCAATAATGTGGCAAGATGGGCAAATTGCCACGGGTCTCGACCCGAGCAGAGGAGCTTTGAGTACGGGAAAGGCCTTACATTTATTATTAAAAAATAAAGTTAATTCTGTATTTAATAAAGTTAGGTTACTAAAGTAATAAATTAAAAGAACGTGTATCAAGATTTTGAACGTATTTATTTGTATAGAAAATATGACGCACGGGTAATCCCGATGCTGGGGATTTCCCTGATTTCTGATTCGTGAATAGGTACTTCAAAATAAAAAATGGAAATTCCTGTGGCCACCTATGTGTCAATGAGAATCTCCACTGGCAGATCAGAAACTTTCAGAAAGGAGGGAAGCCCCTTGTTTCACGGATTCTCCGTGCAACACTATGATCTTACTTTTTGTTTCATCGCATCCGCGATGAAACCCATCGCATTGAAAACAGTTGGTATGAATTTCGAATGGAGTTCGACTTCAATTATCATATCTATAGCATTTCAATTTGATGTTGCTGTATAAACACAACACATTAAATTTATTTTGTAATCGAGCTTCCTCTTACACACTGGCAAAAGCGTCCGGCTTTGGAGTTCAGGAGGAAGGGTCAGTAAGCCTTGAGACCTCACCTGGGAGGAAGTACAGCGCAACCACGCGCTTCTGTTTAGAAACGTTTACAGTGGTTTACCCAAGAGGAAATATATTTAACGAAACCCTGCGCATAAGTTATACGCAGACTCTCACCCGGAGAGGAAGCATATTTTGCGCACCCTGCGGGTAGCCGAGTTTTGGTTTCCTTCTTAAAAGTGAAGTCCTTCCATGAATCTATAATTATCTGCCTTTAAATGTGTTACAATATTGTATGTCTTTTAATTGTATGTGTGCGCGTGTCAATAAAGCTGCGAGTTTTCCAACCTGTACTTCAAGTATCTCAACCCAACCATACCCAGTTACAAAGGGTTGCTCAACCTACACACTACAATTATGAAGGTTAAATTTTTAATTATGCAAGATATAATTCAAATATTTCTTTATTTTATCTACGAATTAGATAAAAAAAAAAAAAGTTCATCTGATTGACAGGGGAAAAAAGAAATGTATAAATATTTAATATTTAAGTTACAAGAATATTTGTCGCCGTTACATCAGTATTAAAACAGCCATTCATCCGTATGCATTAGATTAACGTGTTTAAAACTTTTCTCCCTAAAAATATACATCACAAGTGAAATGGAACATAGTACTACTATTCTTTCTGAAAAGCCTTTGCTAAAATAAATTCTTTCCTAATTCCATTACAATTCATCTAGGAGGGTTCTAACAAGATTTTATCTCCGCCTGAGTAATACGGAAAAGAATTCTTTCCGTGCATTTTCCCAGAAAATAAAGACCATTAAGAAGATTAAATACGGCTGTGAAAGCACACGCTCACCCCCTTGGATTACGCTCCACCCTCTTCTTAACCGTTAGTAATTCTTAATTTTGTCAGGCGTCAACTGTTAGGGTGCGATAAAATCCCATACTTCCGACCTCCGCCTAATTATTTTTCCAAATTCTGACACGGCGTTTTCCTCACCATGCACGCTGCGAGTTTGGCCGATCTCTGTCTAGGGGAATTGAGTTAGTGAGGAGAGAATTATTTACAGACTCTGGCTGTTTACTACCATTTACCATACAGAGCGAAAAAAAGTTTTGTTTAAAGACGATACTTTTACCACCATTTTTTTTCAATTAGACTAAGGCAAAGGAAATGCACACTTTTTTTTTTTTTTTTTTTTAATTCGAAATTTTGTTTGGCTCTCACCTATCAAAGATTTTTTTTTTATTTATCTTTTTTAATAGCGATGTTAGTCAAAAGTACTTATACTTAGAATAAAAGACAACGGTGAAAAAGCGTTAGTTATTATAGAAAATCATTACTTTTTTTTTTTTTTTTTGTAAATATCTAATACTCTGTAAATATCTAAATACTAATCTAAATTTAAAATCTAATATCTGCATACCTAATCTAATCTTTCTGTAAATATCTAATAAATTTTACCAGTTAATTAAATACAGTAGACCTTCATTATATCGCTCATGCTGAAATATAAAAGAAAAAAAAAAATTATTGTAACCACGATTTTATCTGAACTGAGTAACCTTTTGATTTAAAAAAAAAAAAAAAAAAGCTCTGTTTATTGTTCTTTCATTTAATTAGAATTATTTGAATTTTAACTTTCATTTAGTTTTGTTTGTTTGTTTTCCACTATTAGGGGAACTGTCCGCATTTGTGTATCGTATGGGTGAAAACCCTAAAAACTACCACCAGGTAGTCCGACTCACGAGGCAAGATACTGAACATGACAATCGCCATCAGTCGCCTTGTTTTTGCAAGCAGTATCTACAACAAAGCCGCCAGCGGGTGGAACCTCCGCTCTAATGCTCACCAGCTGCTCGTTTTGCCACTGAGCCGCGAGTTGGGCTTAATTATATAGCTTAACATCACATAATTTAGTTTTACTCGTTACAATTAATAATCTGAATGAATAAATCCCTTGTAAAAAATTTTTTTGCACCAATACAAATATAAAAATTAGATTAAAAAAAAAGTTTAAAATCTTTAATATCTTAGTCAGTAAGTAGGGTTGAGAGATAAAATTGTAAGGTATTATTGCCTGTTAATATATATTTTGTTTGTTACAATCATTAATACTATTAACTGTTGAAGTATATGTTGTTCTTATGCAGCTGGCAATACAGAGACAGTTAATCTTTATGCCATAAGCAAAGGCTGCACCGCTGTTACTCATACAAAACATCACTATCCGCCAAATAACCGATACGCAAATGGTGGGCAGTCCCCCCTAAAAATGCTCCCGGAAGGCAATGCCCTCCTTCAATTGCGGCCTGCTGGCCAATTGGATAACGCTCTGGCCTTTGATACCTAAAATGTGCACAAGATGAGAGTAGAGCGACAAACCAAACGATTATGATTTCGTTAATTTGTAAATTTATACTGGGCACTATTCAAAAGTTTTCAACTGTTTATTTTCTATTATATCGGAGCTGGAGCCCTCAGCGGCTAAATATCTTCAAAATCTTAAACGCCAACCGTTGATTTTTTCCTACTCTACCAGGATAATATCACATTTTTAGACAGGATAATATATTAATGTTCAGAAATTTTCAAAAATAATCTGTAACTGTAATAAACCGTATTCCTTGCAGCAACTAAATCCAGAACATTGACGAACAGTTCGAAAGTAGTTAGCTATTTATTCACAATTTCTAAAGGTGGAACAAATTTCGATACCTGTCTGGCTTTAAAAGAATCTTTGAAAGCGTTTAAAATCGGGGAGACGCCTATCAAATGGTTAAAAGAATCTTATATCATTCAATGCAGTGACGAGGAATGGATGGCGTACAAAAGTCCGAAACTTTCCGTGTGATGAAAAGGGGTTTTAAAAATTGCAGCTGGCGTGATTCACAGGATGATTAATTCTTTTGAAAAGGTTCAGTTGATCAATGGCGCGGTCGATGGATGGCGTACTATTTCCGGTCGTATTCGGCAATTTTTATCCAGAAGATCGATGGTGCTGAAAATTTGTTCAACCCAAAAGAAAGTTCTGAACTCTTTTATCTGTGTCCTTTGTGAGTAATGATAACTATGAGTGTGTCTGCTGCAATCAGCGAATATTTTAAGCTCACTTACATTTTTCTTAAAACTATTTTAGCGTCGAACCTTGTCGAATAAATGTTCTTGGGAAAATAGAATATGAAAAGATTTAGAGTAGGCTATGTTTTAAACTGTCATGTTCTTGATACTTAATATAAACTGGCGCGTTCAATTTTGTTTAATATTTTCCAGTAACTATTACAAGTCCTTAAATGAGAAAATAACTTATTTTTAAGCTAAAAAAATGAATATTTTAATAAACAAAATGTGTTTGTTAAAACGTAGCAACAGATATTTAATTATGCTAATTAACTAACTAAAACGTAGCAACAGATAGTTAATTATGGTAATTAACTAATTGTTGCTACTTAAATATGATAATTAATTGATATATTTTATCAAGTTAATTTTGGCAGTTAAAAATTTAACTAACGTAAAAATGAGATTTGAAATGAAACAGTATTCATTTTTATAATTTTTCACTAGACTAATTAAATAAAGATCAAATCCAAAAACCCATGTGGTCTCAGTTGTCATAGACGATCAAGAGGTGATGGAGGACTTGTTTGTGAAAGGGGGGGCAGCTTCAGTTGTGATGGAACACCCAAATGTAGAAGTCTGACTTGGCTCCGTGACGCTGAAGAAGGAGACCGTGCCTTCCGGGATGACTTCTAGGGGGAACGGTCCGCATTTGTTCATCGTATGGGTAGAAAACCCATAAACTCCCACCAGGTAGTCTGACTAAGGGGGTTAGATGCTGAGCATCACACACGCCATGGAGCCTCCTCGTTTTTGCAAACAGTGTCTAAAAACAAAGCCGCCAGCGTATTGCACCTCCGCCCTAATGTTCACCAGTCGCTCTGTAGCAACGCGCACCGCGAGTCGGACATCTTTAATTTATTTAAATGGATTTAACTTTTATTTTTCGGTAGTTGATAGTAGGTATTTTTGTTATTTTTTATCGGTAGGTTACATCACGCGGATTGAGAACTACTGCTGTATATTTGTTGTTCAAAATTAATCAATAAATGAGACATATAATCAATAAATGAGATGATATGTTCAATTATGTCTGCCTTTTATATGCTTTTGGTATCAAACTGTATTATTTAATATTTCAAATTATATTTTACATATTGCTTAGTAATCTATCGCCAGCTCTTAGATACTTAAATGATTGTCGTATTAAACTAATCCATGCAAATGAGATGAAATGTTTCAAATAGATTAGATAGTTTAATGCTCTGTTGTCATAAATTGTGTCGCCAAGTCTCATGGAAAGACAATTTGGCATTCGGCTTGACGTTCTGAAGCAACTTTTCAACAGCTGGGAAGGGAAAATGGCTCTAATAAAATTTAAACAGAGGGAACACTATTTCAAGATCACAATCAATATTTGATTTTTAAACGTTTTTATTCCATGAAGATTTTATCTTTTGCTGTTAAAAAAAAAAAGTTATCACTTTGTGAAAGTAGAATCTGAATATAATGAAAAATATTATATCTCGCTTTTTAAATATTCTAATTATTTACATATATTGCTTGATAACTACTTGGATATTAATAATATTTTCTTTTGAAGCCTTTGTAAAAGTGTTTTGATTTTAATTATTCTAATTTATCGTTTTCATATTTTATTTTGTTATACTTTGTCGTTTTCTTATTTTGTTTTAGTATAATTTGTCGTTTTCTTATTTTGTTTTAGTATAATTTGTCGTTTTCTTATTTTGTTTTAGTATAATTTATCGTTTTCTTATTTTGTTGTAGTATAATTTATCGTTTTCTTATTTTGTTTTAGTATATTTTATCGTTTTCTTATTTTGTTTTTAGTATACTTTGTCGTTTTCTTATTTTGTTGTAGTATAATTTATCGTTTTCTTATTTTTCTTATTATAATTTATCGTAAACATATTTTTAAGTCTTTTATAATAAGCAAATGGATTTAAAAATTATTTTTGAGAAAGCCATGCTAATTCAAATATTTAAAAATATTTTACCAAATATTTATAAATACTTCATTAAAATAATTCATGAAACACATATTTAAATAAAAAAATATTTTTATATTTTATTAAATTATTACTATCGTTATTTTTTAATATATTTTTCGCGTCCTCGTTAAAAAAAATAACCACAAAACCTTCATAACTTCAAAAAATAATGAAATATAATATTAATGTGAAAATGTATTACGCACTTTTCTGATTATTTGATATTCTTATGCAATAGGCATCTAATCAATTAAATTCATTTAGTTCGCCATGGAATTCTTATTGTGTAAATTTGGATAATTCAACTTTTTATCAAAAACAAACCTTCTACGTTTAGTTGTTTTTTTTTTTTTTTTTTTTTCACCGTCCAATTAATTATTTGTAATCTTAACAACGAGGAAATTATTTTCACAAGGTTTTATTTTAAATGTTTTACTAATATTGTCGTTGCTCAATTTATGTAATAGGATGCTAAGCCTTTAATGGATTTCTAAAGCTGTATTTAAATACATTCTTATTTGTATAACTCCCGAGTTATTTTTAATTTTTATGTATTAAACATAATCCAATTTGCTAATTAACTTTTTTTTTTTTTTTTTTTTTGAGAGAGAGAAATGGTTTGAACTTAAAATTTAATGTTTACAAATTATTTACTTGAGGTAAAAAGGGGAAAACTTTGCGAACAAGAATTTTGAATAAAGTTCAGCAGTTATGTTGTTATATCATCTAAATTTAAAAATTTTCTGTATTTATAAAGCAAATATGTTTGTGTGTTAGTAATTTCTTAAATTTTAAAAACTAAACAATTTAAAAAGTTTAATATTGCTCTCTGTATTTATTATTTTTACTTGGGGCTTAACCATTAATTAATTAAATTAAATTATTTATTAATTAAATAACAACCTTATTTGTTTTTAGCTAAATTGTGTTTTTTTAACTTTTAGTTTAAAAATTGGCTGAAAAAATTGGAATTAAGAGATTAGCTTTTTATTTGCACATTCTTATTCAACTTTCTGATTATTAATTCGTAATTAATATTTTTTTTATTCTTTGATTTTTTTAAATTAAATAATTCGTAAGCGTTTGAGAAAAAAGATTAAGAATTATTCTAAAAAAATATTTTCATATTAAATTGGTAAGTTTTTTAAGATTGTAGTAGATTTGTGTTTAATTTTTTAATATCTTTTTTTTATTTATTTTTTATTATATTTTTTTCAAATGTTCTACTATATTTTTGGAATAGTTTTCTTCATGAAATAAAAATTTCCATTTCTGAATGGGATTTTTTTTATTTTTAAATACTGACTTAACAATATGAAATACGTGTTTTTAGTTATTTGCAATTAGCGAAAATGAAGATTATTAACGATGGCAAAAGAAAAGAGTGAACTTCCTAAGCTTTTTCCCCGATCAATATCTTTCTTAAAAAGATAATTTTTTATTTTGCGGCATCCTGCATTATCACTTTATCACACATCATCAATTTTCCCGCTTTAAAAAAAAAAAAAAAAAAAAAAAAATCGATGACTTTGCCAGTTTTCGCTTTTATTTAGTTTAAAAATCGCTGCGATCAGATATGGCACAAGCTAAAAAAAAATGATTTGTTATCGATTTGATTGATCAATAATTGTTTGTATATATTTTCCGAAGCTCACAAAAATTTTATTTAATAATATTTATCTTATCTTACATCGTTATTCAATGAAGTATGCTCGATTATGGTTTTTGAGTAAACAAAAAGGAAAAATGTGTTGGCCATAAGTGCCTTGTAAATATTTGTATAGACAGGAAAATGAGACACGTTGAAAAATGAGTGTTTGGGAACTTTTTATATTGAGTTCCTAAAAGATGTTTGAGGAGCAATTAAGGATTATAAGTGGAATTTAGTTAACTAGATAAAACTAATTTTGATTTATGAATGCAAAATTTGTGTGCCGATTATGTTCATAAAGTATTTGCAAAAATATATTTTTAAGTTCTTTTGGATGGAAATTATTATAATTTTTTTTTTTTTTTTTCAGAATTGCCTTCTCATATTCATAAGTTTGCTTGAAAAACATTCATTATAGAGAATATGCTTATTTTTAAAGTTCATTATATATTGATTGTTATATGACAGTGGATTAGCAAAACATGGATTATTTTTCAAAATTATTATTTTTTATGTTACCTTTGTTTTTAATGCTCTTACATAAAAAAAATATATATATATTTATGTAGGTTTTATATATTACTAAGAGGTTAACACTCATCCAATATTTCGTTCGTGTTTTTGTTTTCCATCCACTACATAATATACGAGATACGTTAACAATTGTTGTTGTTTTTGCTGTTTCTTATTCCACTTGGTAGACAGCAGCATCTAGACTAAGTTCAAGAACTTGCGTGGTTTCGTGGAAGGAGGTAACGAGAGGCAGCTTCTGTTGTGATGGAGTACCCGTAGGTAGGTCTCACTTGGCTTCTTGACGCTGAATTTTTACTGAGTAGGGTTGTCAGCCGTACGAACAACGGTATACTGTTCATATTAGACCGGAACCTACAGTTTAAAGGGGATTCCGAACCACGCCGGAAATCGTACTCGAAACCTGGGGCACCGAGCGCTAGTCACTAGGCCATCAGGCCCTTTGTAGTTTCTTATTCCACTTGCTCGACAGCAACATCTATAGACCAAATCCATGAACCTATGGTCATGATAAAGGGTAACAAATGCAGCTTCTTTTGTCCTTGACCTTGCGGCTCAAAGACATGGGGCACTCAAAGGGAGAAGTCTGACTTTACCCCACACGGTTATGTCCCCGAGCACGGGTACCCATTTTAATCTCCTTTTACGACATGCATGAGCTACAGTGGGGCTATTCTAACCCGGACCCACACGGGGTTTAAACAATTGATTATAAAAATAATTGAGCGTCCAATTGATTATAAAAAAAAAAAAGAATAGAAACAAAATTTCATTTATTGTTCGATATATTTAAATACCTTGACCACTTTCTCACGTAGTCAGCATTTACTTGTGAACACATTTCATACCGCACGAGAAACTCCTTTTGCCACTTGAGAATTCCATCAGTACGTCACTAATGATTTTGACATTTCAGTGCCTGGTCAAGATATTGGTTGCCAGCTACGTCTTTAAAGTGACGTTAAATGTGAAAGTGGAGCCTGATGGCCGAGTGACTGGAATTCAGTACCCCAGGTTTCGGGTTCGACTCCCTGCTGTGCCATGGATGTTTGTAGTGGTTCGGAATCCACTTTACACCGTAAGTCCCGGTCTAGTAGGACTGTAGATCGTTGCGCCTAGGGCTGACAATCTTACACCGAAAAAAAGAAAACATCTGTCTCGAAAGCTGTCAGTGAGAAGATGACCTTGCCCTCCATGGGGTGTTGCGCCAATGAAGAAGTTAATTGTTTATTTACATGGGAATAGACTATGTGCTCTGTTATTGACACATTATAGATTATGCATGCTTTTTTTTTGTCATCAGTGTGTTGCTTTATTTTCAAATAAATCAGCATACAATATTATTAGTTGACATCATACACAGAACAAAAGAGAAATACACATTATGCATCATACCTGAATTAAACTATGTCGTATCTAATTGATTACATGACACAAAAAAAAAACTTTCCTCTCGTATATCTTCAATCACCTCCATAACAATACGCTCTTTCAACACCGCGAAGAATATTACAAGATCCCCGTTTCCGCAAAGCCATTCTTTTGCCAAAGTATCTTGCTTTTCATTCGGGTCTTTTGAAAAGCGTACCAACAAAGGAGGAATACATCATCCGCGTGTTTGCCCCATTATGTGTCACCCGTTTCGTCACCTCTTGTTCGAGAAATTTCACCTTACGCTGCTCGCATCCAGGCACATCACATGCAAATCGATAAATAATTCAGTGCCGGGGCAAGGTCACGAAATTAAAACGAGAACACTATGTGACTAGTTGTCATTCGAGATCGTGTGTCTCCAGGAAAAGGATCGCGTAACTAACTAAAAATGGGAATTCTTTTATCTGGCGCAGCTGCAAGCGGAGAACGCTGCATATAAATTTCGGACTTTAATGGATCGTTTTATATCTTGGCAGTGAATAGTAGTATTTCCTGTGCTTATAAAAGATTTTTATGTGGGCCTAAGGACAGGAGATAAAGGCTTGATTTTTTACTGTTTTTCAATTTCAGAACCGATAGGTTTTTTGAAGAATAAAGTTACGTTCTGATGTGTGATCCAATGGTAAGGAGCAGAAGGATTTAGATTCGAATCCACTCCGTTGCAGACACTGCTTTCCGAAGAGGAAATTGGATGGTGTAAATGGTCAGCTAATGCAAAATGTCTCGCATAGTTAATCAACTTGCCTGGTGGGAGTTTATCGTGTTTTTTCTCTTGCGATACGTATACGCAGGACAGTTATGTAAAGGCCCGCCCAAGAGAGCATATAAAAGCCGAGTGGCTTTCGTTCCCAAGGTCACCATGTGACAGCAGCGGCCCTGATGGCTAATTGACTAGCGCTCTGGCGTTTGGTGCCACTGGCTTCAGGTTCGAATCTTAGCGATGCCAGGGATATTTGTGAGTGGTTCGGAATCCACGTTAAACTGTAGGTTCCAATCTAATTAGTCCAAAGTGTAGAGCGACAAACCAAGCGGTCTGATCGCGAAAAACAACCATCGTTATCTCTGGCTGTGAGTGACAGCTGGTCGTAAATGACCCATTTTGCTGGTCCCTTTGATGTGCAGAAAAACCCCGGACAAAAAGCAACACCAACCGGAAAACTCTTGCTGGAGGAAATACAGGATTTTCTGTCAAACCGATTTTTAATGGGTTTGCAAAAGCCATTCGTTCCTCTTGCGCTCTCATGTGGAAGAACATAAAACACTGTCCACACGGGAGACGAGCCTGCCTCCCGAAGTCGCCTTTATAAGTCGGTTTGACACAACCCTCCTATAGAATCATTTGTCTCACGCCCCTCTCTCTGGCCAGAGTCGATTTTCTTCGTTTCTAAGGAATTCTCGTGGACACCATTTACAACCAGCTGACATTCATGGCCAAAGATGGCATGGGTTGTCTTTTTCGCTGTCAGACGGCGAACACGGGAGCATGTTGACTCGATTTGACTCTTATCTGGTGGACACCGCTTTAAAACCTAATTCTGTTCGTGACATACGTAGGGGGAACACGAAAGCCACGTTGCTGAAGAAAAAAAAAATATTTTCCTTTTTCATTGATGTTACAGCCCCACGGTGGGCCAAGGTCGTTTGACTACTGGCAGATTTCGAGACAGGAGATGTTTTCTTTTTTCAGGGTACGGTTGTCAATCTTACGCCCAACGCTCTACATTCATGTTAAACTGGAACCTATGGTTTAAAAGTGAATTCCGAGCCACTACAAACATCCAGGGTACCGCACGAACACGAAACCTGTGGCACCGAGCACTAGTCACTTGGGCATCAGCCCCCCCCCCCCAAAAAAAAAAAAAAATCTTAGAAAACTAATCTTGGGTATGTTTGCGGAACTTGTATTTTATTTATTTTGAAAAAAAATGAATAGGTTCTTCTAATGCCAAATGTTTGGAAAAGAAAAATTAATTACTTTTGCCAGATTAAGAGAATTAATTTTTTCCCAAGTTTATTCTTAATGATCTCGAATTTTGTGCGATGAAGTAGCGTTTCATACTAGCCGACACAATGCTGACACATGGAGTACAATCCATGTGTGAGCATTATGTGCATGTGAGCATGATTCATCTCGGACAAGCGTCGAAGTAGAGTGAGATTCGTCAAAGTTTAATTTTTTTTGTGCTATATCACAAGAAAAAAGGTTTCAAATCATCCGTCACAGTTTCTGCTGATGCTATCGAAATATTTTTAAATAGTACTTCATATATAAATGGTAGGATAAGTGATCGGTTATTGCTGCCAAAAAAATATTCATAATTTATGACTTAATATTTGTTGGTATGTTTCTTTCTATTCAGCAAATGAATTGCAAAATGTGTGTCTATAAAAATTATTTAATTAATTTTAGATAAAATATTTATTATGTGTCATAAACTCATCTTTCACTACCCATATACGAATTGAACATTGTATGGATGGAAAATGAAACTGTTGTCCATATTTCTCCCTCATCCAATCCAAAAACATGTATTCAACACCTCGACGCATATTAAAAGATCCACATTTCCGCCATGTGGATGCTTTCTTAAGACTTGTCAACCCTCTTCTGCCCATTGCTGTCACCCGCTTTGTCACCTCGTGCTAAGGCATTTCTCCTCGGCTGCTCATATCCCAGGTACATCACATGGCAGAAATCGATAAATAATTCAGCGCCAAGGTAAGGTCACGACGAAATTAAAGCCGGGAAACTGCGTGACGTGTTCTCGCCGGTATCGTTCGAGATCCGCCAGGAAGAAAAGTTTCTTTTATCTGGCACAGCTGCAAGCGGGGGTGGTGGGGGAGTGACAAACGCGTATAAATTTCGGACTTTTCGTAATGGATGGTAGAAGATCGCTTTATGTCTCCGCAGTGTTTTCTTCGAGTTTGTTGGGGACAGGGTTTTATGTACGCCGAGGGATTAAGGCAGGGGTGGATGATAGTTTTAGGTTGGAAGAGTATTTTGTCTGTTCTTCAATTTCGGAAATGATTGATTAAGCATTTTGTGATCCCAGAGTAGATAGAATGAAATATTGCTTAAAAGTATTTTCTTTTTATATTTATATATGAAAAAAAAGGGGAGCTGGCTTTATTTTTGTAATTTTAAGAAAAAAGAAAATTTTTATGAATGTTTATGGCGTATAAAAATTTTTTTTTATATTTTTCTCTGTGGAGTAGATACAGTTGTCGTTTGAAATGATTCTGTAAATCAATTTGAATTTTTGTTTTTTTTTTATTATATCAAATTTTATTCTGGTTTTCCCCCTCGTGCTGTCCATTTATAGAGAAAAGTAATGCATCATCAATTATTTTATTTTGTTAGTCTAAGATAATTTTCTCTATTGATTTCTTTAAAGAACGTGTTTCAAAAAAATCTGCATTTGCTTTGCGAATCTATTGTTTATTTATTTATTATGTTTTTTTTTTTCCTGTTTAAAAAAAAAATGATTTAAATATTATATACGTTTTGGTCCAAAAAAATATAAAAATCTCTTTTTTTTGCTGCCTCTAAATTTCTTTGCTTTATAATTTCATTTATTATTGTAATTATCTTTACTACTATTATCATGTAATTATTTTTATTACTGTAATTTTTTTCGTCAAATTTTTAACAATGTCTTAAAATGGAAGTCATGCACTTATAAAATAGTTTGTCCTGTCTAATCCTCAGGGCGGGATGGACATCCTATGAATCTACTCGTAGGTGGAGAGAAAGCGGGCAGCTTCTGTTGTGATGAAGCATCCATAGATAGTAGTCTGACTTGGCTCCGCGATGCTGAAGAAGGAAGGCAATGCCTCCCGGGTGGACTTTCGGGGAACTACCCCGCATTTGCCTGTCGTATGGAGAGAACCCGAGAAAACTCCCATCAGGTAGCCCGACTCACGAGGCAAAAATAATGAACATCCCAAACGCCATCGAGAATTCTCGGTTTTTTAAAAGTATCTACAACAAAGCCGCCAGCGGATTGAACCTGAACCCTAAAGCTTATCAGCGGCGCACATTGCCACGAGTCGGGCTGAAATATTCTTCTCGGTCGAAATCACTGCATTTTTATAACCCATGTAGTAAACAAATACAAGCTTGAGATTTATTTTTAGAAAGGTATTTTCAGCGTATACCCACTTATGGAATATAGTGCTTCCTGGTTAATTCGAATTTGCTACAAAACGAATGCACCAATGTTAAGTTCAATTAAATAAATTCAATCCATCAATCCAATGAAATGAATTTGCGAAAACTTTATTTGAAATCGTTCCGTGTAGCAATCCAATGTAATGTCGAAATTTCGGAACAAATGCCAATCTTTGTTGTTGCTTTTCAGAAATTTTTTTGCCAACTTCACAGATCAATAACCACCTACCTGCTACGTTCCGATTAGAGATGAAAACTTAAATTAGAGAGAGTTAAAACCAAGTATCTGGATTTGAAGGACCATTTCCTTCGTTAATGCCAACCTTGTTGTGTTTTCCGTCGATTTAACCGATCAATTCTTTTATTTTTTCATCGTTATTTTGGTATAGATGTATATATATATATTTTATCGGTTCATTTCTATTGCTGATGTTGCAGTTTTCGAATTAATCCACCGTGGATGATTCGAAGTTTCCCCAATTCAGTTTAATTGGATTTCATGTCGCTTTCGTTGTATGTATACCGTTATATTTTTATATATTTTTTTTAGTTCTCAAGTTATTGGTTTATGGTATTTTTTTTTCGGGTGTATGTAGACCATAAAAAAGAAATGCTGATTGCTGATACTCTGAACTTTCATCTATAGATTGTAACTCTTAACTTTATTGTTCAGAATTTATTAAGTTGAAAGTTGATTCTTAACTTGTCATACTTTCTGCAACGTAAAATTTAATTGCACTAACAATGTGTTCTCCACATTTTATTTCTGTTAATAGGATATAATTATTAATTTTAAAATTATTGATAATTATTTGTTTTTCATGGCTAAAAAAAAAAGAATATATCCGAAACAGCATTGGTTGAATGAGATGGTCTTTATTTTTCAGCTACACGTGTAGATATTTATACTATATACAATTTTTAATAACTGTTATTTTATATTTCGGAACTGTCTTTATCAAATGTTTCAATACATATTAACGAGGAATTCTGTATTTTAAGCAACAAAACATAATAAAGTTTTTCTCCCAAAACAATGTATGTATTAATTAGTTTTTATTTAATAATTATTAAAAATTTCTTCAATTATAATTTAAAAATATGTAATCACTTTTCTATTCAAAAGTTATTAAAAATTTTTTTCTAATGCAGCTGGTAAACACTTAGACAGTTGTTTTGGATGACTTAAGGCAAGCGCTGCACCAACTTTACTCACTTAGCACTACCTAGATGTACGTGTAGCTTGAAGATAAGCTACGGACGCGGAATAACGATACCCCTTCAACGCTCTACGATCATGTTAGATCGGGACCTGCGGTTAAAGTGGATTCCGAACTATGTACAAATTACCACTATACTTGCGGATATTTATACTATACACAATTTTTTTATACCACTATCGCAAACTAATAAAAAAACCACTATGTGTATCACAGTACAAACAATCATGGCACCGCCGGAATTCGAACCCAAACTCTGTGGGATCTAGCGCCAGAGCAGTAGCCACTCGGCCATCAGGCCCTCTTTTCAAAAGTTATAAGGCCCACCGAAATCCAATAATAATTTATGTACTTCCCATTTTTAAATATTTTTACTATGTTACTTTATTTTTTTTTATATAATTTATGCCTACCTTATATTTTTAATACTTTTCTGTGTAAATATATCTTGTTATTCCTAAATTGCTATGAGAAATTAATTTAAATAAAATGTCAAAGCTGTTATAGCATGAAACAGTAAAGAGAAGCCGAATAGCATTATTTCTTGTAAATGTAGTCATAAAGGTAAACATTTCTAGAATTTCTGGATTAGGTTCTAGATTTTTTTTTTATTGATTAATTGTTAAAAATGTCAATTATACTTATAATATAATTACGAATATGTAATCATTTTTTCCTTCATGTTTCTATTCAAAAGGCCACGAAAATCCAACAATAATTCCAACAACAATAATGTACACCCTATATTTTTAATACTTTTCTGTGTAAAAATATTCCTATAATGCTGCCAGAAAACAATTTAAATCAAATGTCAAAGTTTTTATAGCATAAAACGGTAAAGAGAAGCCGAATGGCATTATTTCTTGCAGATGTCATACACAAAAGTAAAAGTATTAAGAGCTTCTGGATTATGTCCTAGATTTGTCTTTTAGTTCAGATGTACTTAACTTTCAACTATAAATTTCGAAGTTCTTTCCTCTTTCCACTCTTACTAGTTTGAAAAAAAAAAAAAAAAAAAAGATTTTCTACTGCAGATTACCTTGAACTTTATTCTTTCCTGAGTAGTGCGGAAATTTAGCAAAGCCGGCTTGAAATGCGGAAAAGGGAATTTTTTCCGTATGTCAAGGTATTTTTTTTCTTTCTTGTCAAACGTGAAAAACTCCCCCATATTTGCCTAGATGGATAAGTCACTTATAAGAAATACATTTGAATATTTCTGAATAGGGATAATGTTTTTCCCTCTGTAAAGGAAATAACAGAACTATTATGTGGAATCAAGGTTGTTGATGAAAAGCAATGTTTAGGTTTGACAATCAATGTGCTACTTATGATTTTAATATAATTTTTTTTTCCTTCTTTTCTCTTTATCAAAATCTATATAATTATTTCCGATTATTATGATTTTTATCATTATTTTATTATATGGTGTTTTTCAGATCTTCTGTATTTATTAGAATAATTTGTTATGAAATATGTATATTTTACATTTACGAATGGAATTGAGAAAACTTTTTCAAAAGTAAATAAAGAACATTAAAATATTAATTAATACAATAACATCTTATTATATTGCATTAGTTGCGAAAAACACTCGATATAATCTACGATTATATTATAATGTTTTTTAACAACTGTAATTCGGAATTATAAAAGGAATATTTTTAAACTAAAAAGGAAATCGCTTAAGTTGAAAAACTACGAACAGAGAATTACTCTAATTACTGTACATAATTTCTGCTTCATTAACATCATCATTGGCGCAACAGCCCCATGGTGGGCCAAGGCCGTCTGCCTGCTGGCAGATTTCGAGACAGGAGATGTTTTTCTTTTTACTGGGTAGGGTTGTCCGTTCTACAGTCATGTTAGACCTTAGGGCGTGATAGCCAAATGGCTAGCGCTTTGGCGCTCGGTGCTACAAAAGGTACGAGTCCCGGCGGTGCCATGGATGTTTGTAGTTGTTCGGAATCCACTTTAAACTGTAGGTCCCGTTCTCATATGATCATAGAGCGTCACAGACCCCAATCAGACTTCTCATCCACATAATTCCCAAACTGTAAAGAGGCAACTCAGCTCTAGGCACTGTGGGATGTGATGTGGTGCGTTGTGGTATGGTAGTTAAAATAATCAGGGACCGGCTTTTTGAAGTGGATTCTGAACAACTGCAAACATCCATAGCTCCGCCGGGACTCGAAACCAAAAGCCTGTGACACCGAGCACCAGAGCGCTAGTCGCTCGGCCATCAGGTCACTGTTTACATTAACAATAAGAAGGAAAAAATTGTGTTTGTGTGTGTGTGGGGGGATAATCTAAAATTTTTAATAATTTTCCGTTCATTTCTGATTAACGCTCCAAAGTATTCAATTGCTTTTCTGTTGTATAACTTGATTTCAATTATAATTAGTGCAAAAGTCTTTCCGTCATATCCATTGAATCTTTTATGCTTTTTCTTTCTTCTTTCCCTTAAAAAAATGCACAAAATATGTGAATACATGCTGTAGTTAATCTGTATTATAAATATCCAAAGTTCAAAATTACACCAACACTTCTTATTCTTGTTGCTTTGGAAACGTCAAATTACACAGAAAAAGAAAAATCACGCCTACTTGAAACATTTTGGTTCCATTTGCAATTGCAGACGAACCAAACCAGTCGCCAACAAACGCACACGAGCCAATTCATATAAGGACGGCTGGGTAGTTAAAAGGCCTTTCGGTTGAGCAAAGCTTCATTAGGAATGCGAATCGATCTCCTGAATATGTTGATGTTCGTGGAATTGGAGGAAATCCTACCGAGTCAAAGGTCGTAACTCTTTAAGGTACGCGCCCAAGGTCGCTGCTGACAATCGCATGCAATTATCATTTCACCTTTCCTCGGTAGTTGCTCTTATGTGAGACACGTACCCAGGGTTTCTTCTAAATGAGTCTCGCAGATTACGCTCGTATTTTAAATGGAGAGAAATCTGCCAGTGAATCATGAGATGGTTTTGTAATGGGGATAGATAAGCCACTTGGAAGATGGAATTGGGTCATCACATTAAATAATAGTTTGTTGAATAATTAAAATTGTAGAAATCTGAGAGATGTGATTTGATAAATTGGAGTCAAATCAAATGGCGACTTAAGACTTTTGATGTAAGGACCAGAGTTCCGATCTTCTATTTATTTCCTTACATTGAGCATGCGACAGCCTTTTATTTATTTCCTTTCATTTTATTTTAACATGGAAAATGCTTCAGTTCAATTAATTGGCAAAACTTAGTTCCCGATTATAGTTTGATGTTGCTATTATTAGATGGTATGTATGACCAAACATGTTTCGATTCTTTTCATATATCAAATTGCATTCAAGTTTTGTATGTGATATAAGAAATAGCACATGTGATGTAATAAATTGTAAATATAAATGGTCACAGCAGAAATATAGAGTAAAAAAGTTTCAGAAATGAAAAGGCAGTATAAATGACCACAAGTTATTCCGATCTCTTCGACGTTGATCGTAACAATGGCAAGAATAGGATAGTGAATAGTCCCTGCCTCTCAGAACATTTTAATCTCGAAGCACAGTTTTTTTTAACCTTATTTTTTGCAACTTTCGCACCAGAGTCGTACTTTATTAGATATTAGCTATTACTAATAATAGATTAATAATTAGAAATTATAATTAGATTAGATTAATAATTAGAATTAGAATAGATTAGATTAATAATTAGAATTATGATTAGATTTTGTTACAAACTTTACTCTGTTGATCTTGCAAGAACATATATGTTAATAAAATAATTGCTGCAAGAATGAGTCCGTTCGAAATTTTTTCCGAAAAAGTTATCGGATGTTTTGTGTTAATTAAAAAGAATATTTTTAATAAATCAAACCAATTTTTATAATTGCTACTGCATTATCTTGCTACATGTTATTTTAGGTTATTTTTGCTGAAAAAAATGATGCTAGAAAGTTCGTACAAACTATATTTCAAATCTGATATCCTTCCCGAATATTAATTGCTGTATCAATCTTTAATATTCAAAAATATAGCTTAATACAATGAAGATTAAAAGCTTATTTTATAGTATCTAACACATTATGTACATAAAGTCCTAAAAATAATGAGCAACATATAAAAATGCCATATTTAAAGGGGATTATTGTATAAACGAAAATTATATAGTATCTGTTAATCACATCTATTTAATCCATCTGGATACCTCTATGACACAAGATGGAATTTTCATAGGATTAATTACTAATGCATCATTTGCGATACTATCCATAATGCCAGGATAACTTGATTCTACTCTAATATTAAGCATTTCTGGGTAATTGTTACGTTATTTAATGTGCAGATTATATGAATACTAATTGGATGCTATGTATTATAATCACAGTTTAATAAGTAAGGGTCTGCATAGAAGTATATAAATTCATTCAGCTGACATGACTTTGTTATTAACTTATACATATTTCTGAATCAAACGGTAAAATTTAAGAACGAATTCTGTTCTTTTTATTGCCAACTTCATTTAGAATCAGCTCGATGTTAAAAGGCCGGGTGGTGAGTGAATAGTACTCGGTGCTAAAGGCTGCGGGTTCGAGTCTCGGCCGTGTCATGGATGTTTGCAGTGGTTCGGAATCCATTTTAAGTCGCATGTCCTAGTCTAATATGATTATAGAGTCTTGGGCTTAGGACTGACAACCCCTACTCCATAAAAAACAGCGTTACGGAGCCAAGTCAGACTTCTACCTTACGAGTGGTCCATCACAACAGAAGCTGCTCCATCCATGAAGAGATTACTTATGGGCTGTCCTTACCGCGCTGCAGGATACTGAGGATTAGACACAACATAACAATGAAATAAACCATAAAATAAATATTTTTGTTAAGTAGCGTTGCGTATTTTTACATTGTTATTATATAGTTTTCCGGGTTTTCTCCGTACTATACGCAAATGAGAGGTAGTTCCGCACTTCCTCCTTCCAGGAAAGACACTTCCCTCCTTCTTCAGCGTCAGGAGCCAAGTCAGACTTCTACCTATGGGTGCTCTATCAGAACAGGAGCTGCCCTTCCCTCCTTCCTCGAGACCACACGGGTTCTTGGACTTGGTATAGATGTTGCTGTCTATCCAGTGGGATAAGTAATAATAGCTCGATGTTAAAAAATCCTTTAAATAAGAAAAGTTAATCTGTATTTTAATTAAATTCACACACACATAATAATGTCATTTAATTATTTTGCATTTACGTAATGATATTATCACTGTAATCCTGTAATATCTCTCGCTTACTTTTATATAGCCAAAAGATGAGGATATATTTACGAAATATAATGTGCTAAAGAGACTGAATGAAAATGTGCAATTTAAGTTACTTCCTAAGTGACTTCTAGAAAAGAAAAAAAAAAAAAAAAAAAATTAAGTTGCAGTCTTGAGCATTTTCGTTCATATCTTGTTAAACAATTAAAAGTTCAACTTTCTTAACATGATAATGCGTAAAAAAAAAAAAAAAGGCGTAAGTATTTCATTGTGCCTTAATGTAAGGAGTGGAAAGTGGAATTCTTCTCATTTTATCCCCGCGAAATTAACTCATTTCAGCTGCTCTTGGCAAAACTTCATTAACCGTCATCTCGCCCAACTGAATCATTTTGTTCTTAAATGTATGTTATCTCACGGAGAAATGGTAACAGTCTATGCGAAATAGGTTTTTTACTGCATTTGTGTTAATTATCTATGGAAATTTTATATATATTATATTTTATTGATCACTTTAGAAAGTTTTTATATGAGGAAGTTATAATGTATAATAGTATTAGTTATTTAATATATTCTCAAATATTTGGGGACCCAATTCTACGAGTTTAAACAAATGTACAGTTTAATGTATTGTACTGAGTAGACATTTGTCTTCAAGTACTATTGTTCTCGTTGCAGTTAAGGTTAACTGTTTAACTGAAATTAATTTCGTCCTTTTTTTCCTTATTTTCAGAATTATCCAGAGCACAAAGAAACCTGGCCAATTCTTTGAACAATTTTAAGCTGAAACTATTGGAAGTAGCCAAACAGATGACGAAGTTATCATTTGGTAAATAATTATTTAGTATTTTATTTCTATTATTGCATGCTGTTTTTTATAATTCTTGTACTTTGATTGGCTAGAAAATTAATATCAAACATTCTTCTTTATTATCATGTGTGAACATGATGTCCTGTTTAGAGGTCCGTGGTGTCACCAAAAAGTGAAGATATAAAATAAAAATTAAGTAATAGTATAAGTTATTATTTAAAACAGATTCATCTCATCGCACAAACGAGAATCATTTCAAATAAACGCTGATTTTCAAGTAATTTTATTCATGTCTGTTTAAAACTGGAGTGAAATATGTGTTTGCTAACTATAATGATCGACCCATATCAAGTCACGTGCTCTGCAGTTCATTTTGAATTGTCTACCTTTCAAAATATTAACATATTAGTGTTTCAATATCGCCAAAATAGTTTCTAAGGATCTGTTTATGTTTATAAATTAATTTAACAGACTCTGTCTGAAACTAGTAGTGCTTCTTGAACAATTGCTTCTTCATAAAGTTCTAGAGTTATTAAATTTTGTTATATTCTATCGCTATTAAATTTGCTAGTTCTGGTGAGGATTCTGCACTTTAGGGTTCCGATTTTGCCTCGTTTCTGCGCCAAATGGAATCGCCAAAATTGCAGTATTTTGTAACCGCCAGTGTCATCTTATTTGTTTAGGAGGGGACTTGGCGGAATCAGAAATGGAAAAAATCGCAAAATAAACAAGCAAAACCCTAAAGTGCAAAAACATCCGTTCCTTCTAGTATTCTGGTTTAAACTTCTAAATTTCTTATTTTAAAAATAAATTTCGTGTGTTATTGAACATCGGTATACTCCCATGTGTATTCTCGGAAAAATATGTTCGCACATGATAAATTGAAATTCGTGAAAGAATGTCATTTTTTTTTTTTTTTTTTTATTTACCTTGTTTTTATTATGTGTTGCAATAAAAAAAAAAAAAAAAATGTATAGTCTTCAAAATTTGGGCGACTTTACTACTGTACATTTTTAATAGTATTGCATTTACTATACTCTTTAAATATTTGTGTCTTTACTGTTTTGCTATGTTTTTTGGCTACTTTTGAACTGGGTAATTCACCTTTTGAATAATTTAATGTCTTAAAGACATGGTACGTATATAACTGCATATACTTAATGTAAAAGTATATAGATGTTTAAAATATATGCTGTCGGTTTTCATGTTACATTTGCAGGAGTGGGGAAAGGACAATTGAATTGTTAAAATGTCCTTGCGATAGATTTTTGAACTTTTCCTGTTTTGCTTTACATAAATCGATATAATCTGCGAAAGGAATTAATGTCACATCTTGTCACATGTGATTTAAATAAAATAAAAGCACTTTTAATCTGATTATTCAATTATTTAATAATTTTGGTGAAGGCTTTCTATACATGTTTTTAAATAATCTTGTATTGTCATGGAATTAAATTCACTGGAAAATAAAATAAGTAGATTTGTGTCTTCTTTTATTTCACGAGTTTAAATCTCGTTATGTGCAATTTGCAATATTCCTTTTGGCGATCTTTTAAAAGGCTTTTATCAAATGGCTCTCAATTTAATTAATCACGCCATTACCGTTTCGGTAATCTCCAGAGACGAGACGTTTGGCGAAAATGAACTGCACGCTTGATTTCGGTTATCCATTGAATAATTGCTTCGACTTTAAACTTTCATCAGTGCCTTGTCTCTCAAAAATGTCTTTGTAAGATTGTTTTTCCTGGAAAGGTTATTAGAGATACAACTTTTGAATAACATTTTTAATGGCTGTGATTTCTGTTTGTAGGATACGTTTAATTAAATATATACAAAATAATGGAATTTTGTATGAAAGTATTTTTGGCCATTTTTTTTTCTTATTATTTTATTTAAAAGCTTGATTATTATAAGAGTGTCTCTATATTTAAATCCACTAAGCATTTTTGGATTTGTATAAGAGTATATTAAAATGAGGCACATTTAATTAAGAATTTCAACTACTTAAAATTGTAATTATATTTTATATTTTCCAAAATATGTTTTCTTTGCCGGGAATTTAAATAAATTTAAATAAATTGAGTGGTTCAAAATTATTTCCCTGATTACAAATGATAACTTTATTATATTTTTCTTTTTTTTTTTTTTTTTATACTTCGCTGCGTACGTAGGGTTATACAGCCCCTTACCAGTTAGAAAGTTGAGAATGGAGTATCGGTGGACCTCATGTTGACTACGAATATCCTCTTCCGTATGGACTTTTAGGGGTAACTGCCACACATTTCCTTGTCGTACAGGTGTAAATGCGGAAAGCTCACACGAGGGAGCCTGACTATCTATACGATGTAGTTTTACACAAATTGTCACAGCCGCCAACTAGTCTCATTGTTTTTGAAAACCATGATATTACAGCGGATTCGAACCTCAGCCCTCCTGCGCGCTAGCTGCCACTGGTCCGCGCGGTCTTTATCGTACACTTTCTTTTCCACACATCACCTAGGACTATATAGCCCCTACAAGTTAGAAAGGAAATATCAGCTAGAGTGGACCTCGTGCATAAACTGACATCTTATCGAAGGTTACTGAGAGGACAGTGCCTACCGGGAGGACTTTTAGGTAACTACTCCTCATTTGAGTATTGTGTGGAAACTCTAAAAACTCCTACCAGACAGCCCGACTATCTTTGTGAAAACGCATTGTCACAATTGCCATCGAGTCTCCTCGTTTCTGCAAACAGTAACTACAACCATGCTGCCATCGGATTCGAGTTTCAGCCCTCCTGCATGTTAGTTATGCATGTTGCCATTGGGCTGTAAGTCGGGCTCTTTGTCGTGTACTTACCGAAAATTTTGAACAAATTTTAAAACATTAATCATTTTATTTGCGAAAATTGCAAAGTTCTATTGACTCCAAGTTTGAAAATTAAAAATAACGATGAAGATTATCCTTCAGTTATAGAGTAAAGCTATTCCAGTAAGCATCTATGATTTTTTTTTTTTTTTTTGTAAATATTTCTAATTAGTAATTATGTTGTTTTTGTATGTCTGGTAATTTGTAATGATATAATCAATCTTATTGGTAATAATTTTTAACATGAAATTATGATGAGAAAATTTGTTTTACTCTGAAATTTATTTAGTGCTGTATATTTTTAAAATCAGAAACAGTGACGAATCAGAAATAAATCACATTACATGTATTAAATAAATAAATAAATAAAAATATATACATGTACCACTTTTATCCGTATTTAGACTAAAGCCCTTTTTTCTGTATACATAATTTCTAGCCTTATCTTGTTTATTTATCTCGTGTAATCAGTGTTTGGCATCTCGATCTTATTATTCCATAAGAAAATATCATTGAATCTATATAAAGAATGCAGTTGTCATTTCCCGGCATTGTATTGAGTTAATGGTAAAGCATTTTATTTCATGTTGCATTGATTCCAATAGATACATCTATCTTTTAATAAATTCTACTGAATTATGTAAATAAAAATAAGTTTAAATCTGTTTGCTTATGAAGAAACAATTGAAAAGTTTATTTCCATAAATTTTTAATAAATATTTAACGTTTGTTTATCAATATCTACAAACATTCTTATTGCAGATAAATGATGCAGTTCTGATAAGTAAGTGTAGTTTTGGGGGATTTGAATAGCCGAGTGACTGGCGTTCTGTGCCACAAGTTTCGATTCGAATCCCGACGGTGCCATGGATGTTTGTAGTAGATCGGAATCTACTTTAAACCGTAGATTCCGGTCTAATATAATCGTAGAGCGTTGTCTTAAGGTCTAGTCGATCTTCAGCTCTCGTGGTTCCTCGCTAAAGTGAAGCTTCATATTACCCCTTAGCCATAGACTAGTTGCCTGCGACGGGGTCCGTCGGACCTGATGTAGGCCTTCCTGCACCAGGGAATTAATAACAACAATAGGTTTAGTTTTGGGTACGTTAGAAATTTTACCATGCTGTTTATAGTATTCTAAAAATACAGATGAGCTGTCTAGGTTTCTTTTAAATTTTTTGTGGTTAAAAAAAAAAGAAGTTTTCTCAGTAAAAAAATACATTTTCATCAATTTAAAATGTAATAAACTCTTTTATATTCTTTATTTAAAAAAAATACTCCCCCTTTTTTAATAGTAAGTAAGTAAATAAATAAAAAAAAAAAAATAACAATAAATCTTTTCATTCTGAACCTAGCTAAAATAGAAAAAAACTTTACAAAAATATTATTTTCCTTTCTCTCAGCATTAAGCGAACACAAGTTCCTTAACAACTTTTATTTCCTTGTGCATTTTCTTTTTCCCCCCTCATTTTGTTTATACCATCACTTAACATCATTTTCACAATTCATTTAAAAAGCGAGAGTAATTTGATTTTCCTTTCCCAAAACGCGATTTTAAAGAGTAATGTGTGTTGGTAAGAGAAAACTCTGTTCTCTCGTAAAACGCAAGATTTTTCCTTTTCTGATGTTGCACTGAAATTACTTCCAAGTGTTTTCCAGAAACCAGCTGCAACGATTACGATTCCATGTTGGCGGTGTGGAATCGATTATTACGTCCACGTTTGCGTAATTTAATATCGAGGTGTTATTTATTTATTTTAACGAGCTTTTCTCTCCCTAAGGTAACTTGTAATCGCAACCAAACAGACGGCGTTTTAATGGAGAATTTATGTAGCGCGAGTAAAGCTAATTTGGAAGTGTTAAAGTTAAAAGTTTCAGTAAATATAGCGAATCAAAATTGCTACATTGATTATTTTTAAAAAATTAACTTAAGAATATGGTTATTATTGCTAATGTTGAATTCAGGATCAAGACATTCACATTTAAAAAAAAATTTGATTAAAAAAAGTTAAATTATCATGAAAAGGCTTCCAATTATCATAGAAATATTTCAATTAAATTCTATGTTCGAAAACCTGTAAGAAAATAGAATAATTTTCAGAGAAAGTTCATCATTTTATCAAGTTATCTTATAAATATTATATAATAAAATTATCGTTTGTTAATAAATCTTTTGTAGTTAGCAGTTAGTTTGTTAATAAATCGTTTGAACTTAGCAATTAGTTTGTTAATAAATCGTTTGTTAAATTTTAAAAATTATGCTGCTTTTTAATAGTTTTAAATATAATGAAATTTAAAAAAAAAAAAAAAAATCCATTAAGTACATTCGAATTTTTTTTTTTTGTTCAATATAAACTTATTATGAATTTCAGTTGAGTGTACTAAATTGGAATTATTTCGCTTTAAATAGTTTACAAATTATTATTGGAAAATCAGGAGTGAAAAAAATATTACGTACATTATAAAATTGGTAATATATAACTTATATGGTAATAAATAATGTGTGGTAATATATAACTTAATATAATATATATAACTAATAATAACTAGGTAATATATAACTTAATTAAGAATATATGGTTTGAAAAATATATAGTTTAAATTGAGTAGCTTTACAGTTCTTGCTTAAAAATATATAGTTCGAATTACAATTCTGATTTTATTTAAATAAATCAAAAGAAACGAAAAATTAAAATCAATTTGTAAAGTAAAAAGTGAGAGAAGAAATTTCAAATTAATTTTATTTATTTTTATAGGCTATACACAAAAGTTTCCTTTTAGTTATGCATATTGAATTTTAACTTAAATTTTTTTTTAATTTTCTTTAACTACTCTTCGACTATTTTTAATTTTTTTATTTAAAAATTGTTTTTCTTTATGTAAGAGTTAAAAATACTGAACGAGAATAAATTAATGTTACATTGAATTTAATTCTTGTGCACGTGTTTTTATACAATGTAAATATGTTTCTAAACTGTTTCATTCGTTATCGATGTTATGTACTTCATCCCTTTTTTTTATGATTCTGTTTTAAAAAGACATATGTCGCCATCTCGTGGCAAGAAAAGTAAACTTTTTCACCAAATAATTTAATAGAAAATCAAAATCCTTTTTTTTTTTTTTTATTTTATAGTTAGTTGGTGGGGGAAAAAAAAATTAGAAATTTATTTTGATGCTCATATAAAATGAATGAATTTTTGTTTTAGCTGGAGCCTTAAAAGAGTTTAGTAACTTGCTCAATGCCATCGAAGATGAACGTGACAGAATGGTTAGTAATCATTTCTTTAAAAAAAACTAGAAATTTTTTTCATTATAAAATCGATTAGTCATTTTGATTTAAAATATAGCTTTACATGTTGCTTCATTTTTGTACTTAAATCTATGGGATAATTTAATAAATAATTTCTTCTTAACATCATTTATCATTATTTGATGATATTTTTTGTTCAGATCTTTTCACATATAAATAACTTATAATGTAACACATAGAATTTTAAAAACTAAATATTATGAAACTAGATTCTTAAAAAAAAATATATATGCGACCTGAAATTACAAACTTAAAATTTATAATGTAGCTTTAAGTCATTATTTGAAATAGTTAACAACTGATTCTAATAGTTTGATATGCATTTGTTTTGATATAAAAGACAAGTTTGTTTTTATTATTATTTAAAAAGCATGATATATTCTTTTGTAATAATATTTTGTATGTAGTACAGAATGCCCAATAAAGATTTTGATAAAATTTTGTTTTCATGCTTAATTTTTGATATTATTTTCAGTTGGAACAAGCTCAAGCTGCATTTATTGATCCTATTGAAAATTTTAGAAAAGAATACATTGGAGGTGCCAAGGTAAATCCCTTATGCATTTTGAGAATAAAACTTCTTTTAATGTTAAAGAAATTTTTTTCAAATTAATATTTTTATAAAAATAAGTTTCAATTTAATATTTTTGGCTTTAACTAAAATATTTATGTTCATTTTATATTTTTATAGGACAGAAGAAAGAAATTTGATAAAGAAACTACGAAATTTTTTTCCAATCTCAAGATAGACACTTGAATCTTTCCACTAAAAAAGTGGCAACCAATTGCAAGAGGTATTTATAATTTTATTAAAATAATTTTTAAATAAATGCATCTTTCTTACTATATTTTTAAAATTAATTTATTTATCAAAAATTGGTTTATTTGCATTTATAATAATAGGAAATAATTCCATAAATCATAAAAATATGAAAAGGCTTGATAAAACATTTAATATTTAGATTTATTAATATCAATTTTTATAGAAAATGTATTTCATTTATTTTATCATTTTATAAACATGCTGAATAATTTAAAATAACAAAGTTTAGATTGGTGACAATTGAAGATAAAATTAATCGAAATCTTTTAATATTTGTAAACATAGATGGCAGCACAAGCTGCCGTTGTATTTGTTGTTGAATTGTAAATTGTTTGATGTTTTCTTCCTAGAATTTTATTTTAAAAAGATAAGATTAATTAATATGCTGCTGTGTTAAAATTGAGTTAATTGTTAAAACTGTGTTCATTTTTTTCTCTTTTTCAATATTATGTTATAAATATCATATGTTCTACTTAATGTTTTTATTCCAATTAGTAACTTTCGAACTTTGTAAAATATCTCGTATCCCGCCGAAAAAATGTAAAAAATTTATTTTTAAAAATAACTTTTGTAAGTAAATTTTTTTCCTGCAAATTTCTGCATTAATTCAAAGTATTAGTTAAGTGTTTCTGTGAGTGAAATTTTTTTTTTTTTCAATTGTATTTTAGATATTTTAACGTTCATTTATTTTTTTAGAAATTATTATTAATTGATAGGAAATAAGATTTAAAATAAGTTTGCATTATTTTATCAAACAATTTTAATCATTATGTGATGTTTTTTAATTGTGACTGAACTAGTGATTTTTTTGGTTATCGTATTTGGCAATTTTTGCCCATTTGGCGGCCTAAAGAATCACAAAATCCAAGCGACTCCTATTTTGCGGTTTGGCCGAAGTTTTTTCTGGATTTCATTGTACTTTTAAAGTATATTTTTCCTGATACAATATACCAAATTAAAAATATATGAAGGATGCTTGTTTTTTTTTTTTTATATCAAAAAGTTATTAAAAAAAAAAAGGCAATTTTATTATCATGTTTATACTACTTCATGAAAGTCTGGAGACATAATCTACTTAATTTCCACCTACGTTAAAGCACTTATCATATCGTATAACTAGCTTTTATATTACATCCTCATGGTAATCTTCCGCCTGTTTTCATAACTCCAGCTCTCGTCTGTTTTTGTCTGTCATTGTCTTCGTAGCGATTATGGCTAAGATGCTACTTTAAGTACAAGAGCAAATTATATTCGTTTGGAGCTATAGAAAGAAAGGATGATCAGTCGTTCTCACTTAAACGACACGACGTGATGAGAAATTGAGTTCGATCAGCTACGATCTCTCTATTGAACATTTCGTTTTGGAACTATCCGGTCTGTGAATATTTATTGCGCGGAATATTTATTCCGGGCAGTGAATATTATTGTATAAATATGGAAAGAAATTAAAGGTAGTGAGTGTAGAACATTTAAAGAATAATTAATGGAGAAATCAATATTTCTTTATATGAGTCGAATAATAAGGCAATGTGTATAATTTGTAATGAATCAGTATCAGTCCTCAATCACTCAGTCCCCAAAGAATACAATATAAAACTTGATTATGAGACTAAACATTCTTAGAATTATTCCAAATTAACAGATAACGTACGGTTTAGAAAAAAACGACTCTTTGAAACGCGGGTTTGAATTCTCAACAATTGTTGAATAAAGGATCTGCTGAACAGGAAACAGCAACTCATGCAAGTTTGCGCGTGGCTCATTCAACGGTGAACTGCATGATTGCAGAGGTGAAGAAATGTGCCAAGAAAAAAAGCTAATTTTTTAGCCACTTTTCACACATTGTAAATTTTACTAATATAATCAGCCCGACTGGTGGGTCAGTGGCAATACGCATGCATTAAGGCTGATGTTCACTCCCTGATGGCTTTATCGTAGACACTGTTTCAAAAAACGAGGAGGGTCGATGGCGTTTGTTTGATGTTCGGCATCTTGCCTCGTTCGTCGGACTACCTGGTGGATGTTTTCTGTGTTTTTTCACCCGTACGATCCGCACATGTGGGGGAGTTCCCCAAAAAAGTCCACCCGGAAGGCACTGCCCTCCTTCAACGACATGAACGCCAAGTCAGACTTCTACCTACGGGTGCTCCATCACAACAGAAGCCACTCCCTCCTTCCATGAGACCCCAAGGGTTCTTGGACTTGGTCTAAATGTTGCTGTCTACCAAATAAGATATATATATAATCAAAATAAACTGTGGTTGGCTGGATTGATGGTGCTTGCAGACATCAAGCATTTAAATACGTCTAAATACACCACATCTTGCATCTAAGGTACTTTAAATACACCTAAATAAACGTTGAGACGAGTAAATGCTTCCCAAATAGCATCTGTTCAGAATCTATAAATTAAAATCCTTTGTGCGTAGTTGAGGAATGTCGATCGTGACGTTGGCACAGACGCTTTTCGAAATGGTATTTATAAAAAAAATAATACGAATCCTGTTTTTATTATTATTATTATTATTATTATTATTATTTTCTGTAGTTCTAATACAGACAGGAGAATATAAATTAGATGTCATCAACTGTACTAGATGTTACGTACTTTTTTTTCCTCTTTATAAATTAAAAATATCTTACTCGTGTTCTGATGTTAGCATTATTAGATTATTTCAATTTATTAATAATAAGCCGTCTCGAGATACTATGCCCTGTTAAGAAAAACAAATCCAATCCTGAGAGCGATGTCACTCATTAACGTAAGTCGCGTCCGCTCTCGTAAATATATTTAAAATAAAGCTCGCAAACACGCTAAGCCGATTAAAAGCTTCTCAGTGGATCTTAATTGAGTCGGAAATTGCCACTCCGTCATTGCTCCGGAGGCTCGTTTTAATAACTAGTGCGGAGTATGGCGTCCTTGGGGGAGAAAGGTTAACTTAATAATTCAGGAAACAGTTTGTCTTTCTCCTTTTAAGTGAGGGTGTCCCCTGTGTGTTTTAGTTTATTGAATTATCTCGTCCCGAATGCGACACGTATCGCCTGATGGGTAATTAGGGACTTGGAAAATGGGCGGGATTGCGCTAAAGTGTGTTGGATCTACATCTTCTGTGAAGATCTTACATTAAAAGAATCTGTTTAATGGCTTGTTAGTGAAACGATTTTTGAATGTCTTAATTTGTAAATTTTAACAATCGTCTTGTTGGTGTCTGTCTCGAATATGTTCTTCTTGTTCTTACTAGCCTAGAGTATGTTCCACTACAGATCCAACAGACTATGCTGCTCGACGAATCTATGGTAATAAAAACGTCTCGGCCTACAGTTCACTCCAAGGTCGGGGATTTTTCAGAGTTCTCGAATCTACGGCGAATCTAATTGCTTGGTCTGCGGCAAACCTTAAATATCACATGGCGGGATTCACGAAATCACAATGGGTTTACTTTTTAAAAACAGGCGGAAACTCCGGCCTATCCAGTCATTTCAAAAAAAAAAAAAAAGAAAAACAACACTTCTGGTCTACTCGTTGCAGAACTCTCTCTCTTCGTCAAAAACCTCCTTTTAAGACAATCCGTCAAGAGAGGGGATCAGCTCCTCTCACTTCTCAATGGAGTAGACATTTCTCAGCGCATGCTCTATCACCCATCACGATGGAACAACGCATGGTATAGTTAATATTCAAATGTAGTTGTTTCGACCTGTGAAGTTCGCTAATTTTCTGAGTCGAGGACGATTGAGATAGTATGGGTAAAACGCCTCGCGTCGATAATCAGGCTATATGGTTATCGATATGGTGCAAATTTTTCACATTTCCTCTCATTCAACCCCTAAATATAGGGCAATTAGTTCTAAACATTTTTCGGAACGCCTTCTCTATTATCGGAAGCGCTTGTTGCGCTGTATTTTCGGTGAGAGTCTCGAAGCCTACTAACCATTTCTCCCGAACGCCACAGGGGGAGGGGCGCTCTTACATTGCGTAGGAGGAAGCACTATTACAACACTAACATCCAATTCTTCATTATTTTTTTTTATCATTTCTCGATTAATCCATGTTTAAAAATAATATGATACCAATTATTTTTTGAAATTTGTACGATTTGATAAGTTTAATTAAAAAAAATAAATGTAGATGTGCTATGGCAACCTGGCCGGCACTCTGTAGCATAAAGCATATATGCAAAATCACGCTTCAATCAAGTCTGCGCTTGGCTATGATTTCTTGTATTTCACTTTAATGCCATATTTGAGATAAGATTTTGATAATGAAACATGCAGATCTGTTTTGGATCCAATCTAATGCAAATGCACTTTTAGTCCAATGCTGTCAACAGTCGGAACTTTGCTTGCGTGTTCAACATGGACCATTAGTACGAGGAAAAGCGAGTGTCATCAAACGAGAAGAAAAATAGGAGGAATTTCGAAAAAAAGTGTTCAGATTAAAAAAAAAAAAAAAAAATCTCGGAATTCTCCTGAGAGACGAATGAAGTATAGAAAAGAAGAAAGAAAAATATTTGGATTCATGTTTTCCTTAAATAATGAACTAAAATAAAATCAATAGCATATTTCTTTAAATATAAAAATGGTATTAATGTTTATATTTATCTCAATAAATGAATTCCTGTTCTTGCTGATATATGATAAGCGTTGCTATATTTAATATTTCCCCCATAATTACATTTTAAAACCAATAGATGATTTATTCGATACACTTATTTATTTACCAATTTTATTACTCTCTTAATAATTGACTACGTGATATTGCCATGCAAATACCTTTATGATCGCTCCTAATGACCACCATAACTGCCTAATCAGATCCAATAATCTACATGGACCGATTAAAAAATTTCATTTTCCATTACCCTTTTAATAAATCCATATGCTGACGAACGGAAATTACTTTATGGAAAATGCCTGATGAATGAAAAACTGATACAGCGGAGTGGAAGTTATCTTGCATTTGGCACGTTTCTTATTATGGAGCGCGTGTTTCTTTTATCATTCATTCACGTACGCATCGAATGAAAATTTATATTTATTCAAATTTTAGTTTTTGTTTCTGTAGGTAATTAAATGAAGAACAGGCTTTGCATTTTATATTTAGAATTTTCAAACCACATTGGCAATAGCACGTTCCGAAAAAAGAAAGGCAGAAAAATCGTCTGGTGAAAGAATAATGCCATTATTTTCTCTTTAAAAATCATTAAATAGTCATTTTATTTTGTTTTGAATAAAACAGGGGGAAAAAAGTATGTTATTTTATTATTTAAATGACTATAAATTCTCTGAAGGAAAAAAAATTAAAAAAATCGGGCATTTTAAATTAAAATATTTCATTTACAATAAATGAACAAAATTTGTATTTTGTGGATGAATAAACTTACTTGAGGTTGGAAAATTGCATGCTTTTAATTTTTAATTTAATCTTCTAAAACTGAAATATTTATTATTTCTATATAATTTTATTTTATTCTTTACATTATTAATATTATTTTATTCTTTATTATTTCTAAAAAAATCGTTTTCTGATTAATCGTTCTATATAAATTTTTAATGGAGTAGGGGGAAAAAGTAATATTTTTATGTCACAAAAAAAATATTTTTACCCATAAAAAAAAAAATATGGGTATTGTTTTGGGAGCAGAGATTTTTGGTGTCCATTTTTAATTTTGCACATTTTCGTTTTAATTTTTAATTTTTTGTTATATGCGAACATATATATTTTGTGTTTATATTATATATATATGTACATATTTATTTACAAAATAATTGAGTTATTATTAAATAATTTTTTAAAACATAATAAACATCAGAAGATAAATTAATGTAACATTTTTTTAAAAGATCGTCTATGAAATGAAACGCAATTTTATTTCGAATTGAAAATATAATTTTTCAAGAAAAGAAAATCGTTTGAAATTTTATAGGATTTTTTTATTTTTTGTTTGGTTTGGAATTTTCTCAATTTTATAGGTAACCTTTATATCTGTCCAAATATAAATTGTTTTTATTTTATTTATGTATTTATGTAATCATTATTATTGTTATTATTATTTTGATAAATTGTTTAAAACAAGTAATACAAAAAAAAAATTTTTTACATCAATTCCTATTTTTTTTTTACTATATTGCAAAAAGTCCTTTATAAATAATTTTCATTCATTTTTTTTTTAAAGTTTATCTGACGCCATCTATTGGTAGATATATGCAACTTAAATCTAAAAAAAAAAAAACTGTATTAACATCAAGTGTCATCCACTATAAGTTCAAAAACAATGTATTTGTATGTATATTTCTTTAATTTTTGCATTTAAATTTTAACTGTTTGTACGTTGTTAGATATTGTATTAGACATTTTATATTAGACGATATTAAATTTGTTTTGCTTTACCTTGAGTTTACGTATTTATGATCGAATTGATTAGATTGTTTTTATTTTATGGATATGGCAGATTAAAAAAATTTCAATTTTTGAATTTTGAAGCGTTATGTTACTTACTACTCTATTTCAGCTTTAAATATTTTAAGAGGTTTACAAAAAAAAAAAAAAAAAAAAAAATTTCTAATGTCTTGGGAAACGTACTGTCATTGCTTTCTGCACGCTGATGCTTTGAAGACTTTAATTTCCTTTTGCAGCTGAATTTATTTCATGTTTAGGGCGCATTTTTGTTTTTACCGGATGTTGATGTACTTTGGCGCTAAATTAGTTGTAATTTCCTTTGCTTATGTCATCATTGTTTTACTAAGCGAGTGAAATGTTTGGCAAAATTGCAGAATAGGGGACGTTGGGATTTAACGTCAAAAAATCTTTTCGCCAAATTGCACCAAGTAACGGGTTGCAGTTGTAAATGTAGTGAACTGCAAACAGTACAAGAAAGATTTATCGCCCAGTTACAGCCATAAAAAAAATCGCCAAATCCGAGCGGCCCCTATTTTGAGATTTGGCCAGATACTTATACATTTTCTTATATATGTGACGTTTTAAGAAGTTTAAAACAACATTATAATATTTCAGTGATAAATTAATAGAAACCAATAAAAAACAACATTAGAAAAGCTTAATTAAGGTCATTGAATTAGGTATTAAATACATGATTTAAAAAAACTTTTTAATTTAAGTGATTATATTACATATCATGCAATAATTCGATGTTAATGTAAAAAAAAAAATATTCAACAAAATTCATATAGAATTTTAAACATTTACATAATAAACAAATATGTTAAATTGCTAATAGTCTAATACATATTAACAAATATGCATTATGCTATTAGCAATTGCTATGTTTTAAAAAATGAATAATATTATGTTAACTAAGTATTATAAAAATCGCTTCTTTGCGCCATTGAGATTGTTTTATGGCAATGTACTGTTGAATGCAGGAAAGATAGTTTTACAGAATTGTCATTGTGATGAAAACTTATTGTAACTTTTTATTGTTTTTTAATTTTTTAGTTTCAATGGCACTTTTTAATATTATTTATTAAAATTTAACTAGTTACATTTTATATTAATATATTTTTTTTTAATTTTTGTATTAATTCCATTGGTTTTTTTTTCCCCCTCTTCCATTACAAAAAGCTGCAGCATTTCAATTTTTTTCTTCTACTAGTAAAATTTGCATTATTAGCTTTATTTATAAAATGAGTTTTCGTATTAGTAAATAAAAAAAACTTGTTATTTATAGTTTTTCTTCATTTTTTTTTTAAATAGAACCCTCGAGGCATATTTGATTTTTTTTTTTTCTGTAGGTATAGTTGTTCCTCGAATTTCAATATGATTGCAGAAGTTCGTTGTAAAAATATTATTAAATATGAGCTATTGGCCAAATCACACAATAGGGGCCGTTGGGATTTGGCGACTTTCTTTTTTGCACCAACCGAGCGATAAGTCTCCAAATATAATAACCTGGGTTTCTGGTACTTTTTGCGATTCATTTCATTTAAAATCTCAATTCATTACTTGGCAGACATTGGCGAAAAGAATTTTGGGCGCCAAATTCCAACGTCCCCTATTCTGCGATTTTAGCGAATTTTTTTAAGTATTTTAAAAGGAACTTGTATGAGAGGAATATAATATTTAAAGGAAAGTACTGTTAATATTTAACTCCAATTATAGCTTTTATCTGTGGACAAAAAAATTTCAGTTTCCAGAACACAACTTGAAATAGTTTATCCTTCTTCCCATTTCTTCCCGCTCTTCATAGTAAAAATCTTTTTTCATTAAGTTTTTATCATCGGTGGGAGAAAGCGGTCGCAAATCTTTGTCCTCATCTCGGTTCCGCGGGACTCTTTTTATTGAGGCCTACCCCTCTAAATCCAGATGATCGTAAAGTGGCAGACGATAGCGTGGACATATCGGAATGAGCAGGGGACAATAGGGAGCCGCTGACCCTTTCCGGTCCGTACCCTACATCGTAAAAGTCAAGTGTATGACCCGATAGTGAGTCACTAGGGATTCCGGGGGTGGGGGCTGTTTGATGTGTGTGGGAGAGGGGGTGTCTTCTGCAGAAGATTTGAGAAATTCGGCTGTAGTTTGTTTTTTTTTGAATTTTTTTTTTTATATGGGTGAATGTTTTAGTTCTTTTTTTCCGAAAGTAAATCGGTGATTTTAATGTTTTTTTTATATGAATTGGTTTATCGTTTTTGATTTTCAGAAAAAATTGAAAAGTTAATATTTACTTAGGACTTCATTCGGGTTATCCTTCACGCTCCTCTTTAAATAAATGAATTTTTAGTCAAAAAAGGAAAATTTTAGCTATTGTCGCATTATTAATAAATTAACGTTGATTTTAGTAAGGATCTACCATGTCTTCCCGAAACAAAATATAGACAATGCGACAGAGTTCAAGGTTGATAGATCATCCCTTCAAGGACTATGGATGTTTGTGAGTGGTTTAGAATCCACGGTAAACAGTAGAACCTAGTCTAATTAGCCTAAAGTGTGCATAGAATGACCGCAGAGCGACAAACCAAACCTTTCAAGGACGGGTTGACCCTTACTTTGGACTCTGCATGTGGTTTTTTTTTTTATTTTTATTTTTTTTTTAAATCTTTGCTGCCGTTAGACTTTGGAACTGACAACAGGAGAAGGAGAAACAGAAAAGGGTGTGTGCAGGTTCCAGTGAAGAGTTTTAGGCAGTACGGAGGATAGAATGACCCTTAAACGAACTGGCTTTCAAGATGATTTTTTTAAATACTTGTTATGTAATTTTGTTTCGTATGTTATGTGTTGCAGTTGTGTAGTGCTGTCTTAGCAAATTTTAATAAATATGGCAGCTAAACATAGCGTTATATTTTGATAAATAATTTACTTTACATCCATGAAAAACACTAAATTAAGATCACGCGCATAACAGACCCTAACTTATACTATTTTATTTGTAATTTGCTTTAAAATCTACTTGTTATATACGTATATTACAATATTTATTATTTTAAAAAAAATAATACATTTCCCTAATAGTTTAGAAATTCATTATATTATTCATTCATTAGGATTCATATGCTAAGCAGGTCAGCAGGCTAATGGTCTTGACTCTCATACACGAGAAGTACAGCGCATATGGGCTTCTGCTGAGAAACGTTTTTAGTGCAGTCCTGTTGAAACGTTTCAGCTACGCCCTCATGCGCTAAAGAATATATATTAAGCGCATGCTGCGCGTAGCTGAGTATCGGTTTATCGGCTTAAAATGGAGTCCTTCTACTAATGTATATAATATCTGCCTCTAATTGTGTTAAATATTGTATATGTGTTGCATTGCTGCTTGTGTAAATAAAGCTGCGAGTTCACCGATCCGTGTCTCAAATATCTCAACGTAAGCACGCTTCATTTACAATCTGGTTGTCCAACCTGCACAATACATTATTATATTGATATATTTGGTAATATTAATCGATATATTTAATACTGAAGTATTAATTAATTCCGATATAACTTCTACTTATCTATATTTTTCAGTTTTCGATATCACTACATTTACTTAGTTATTGCGAATTTAGTTAATATGTAACGTAATAAATAAATTCCTCTAAAAATAAAGCATAAGTTTGTACTTTGCAGTAAATTTCATTTATTATCATGCACGTACTAATTTGTCAATTAGATATGAAATATCTAGTTTATAAAATTAAGTAAAAGAAAATTATATTTTTTTATAAAAATGCACTCTATTGCGTGGTTTTACGTATGTTAACATAAAGCATGCTGTGGTCGAAGATTTTCGTTATTTATTTTGTCCAAAACTTTAAGATTCAAATAAAACTGTTCACTTTAAAGTTTTCCCCTCCCTCCCTCTACTTTCCAACTGATGTAATACTTATCCCAGTCAAAAAGCTTTCTACGTCAAAGAAAAGGAAAAAAAGAGAGAAAAGAAAATCCCACCGTCTTTTTTACCTCTTCTCTGCCAGAAATCTCTCTGCATCTCAAGCGGAGAAAGCAGATTCCTGTTCCAGTCTTCGAAAATCGGAACGCAAATAACGTTCCCCGAAATAGAACTCGCAAATCATCATCTTTGTTTATTTAATGGGCGGCGAGGAAAAAAGGGGTGTTTATATAGACGAGCGAAATCAATAAACGAGCGCCATCATTATTCGTGATTAGAACGATCGAAATATACTGGATGTGCAAAAAAATTTTCGAATAACTTCCCTCACGCCATCCTTCCATTAGTCGGAACAAATCGTAATTCGTCTGGTTACGACTCAGAAATATTTCTAAAAATAGAATTTTTAAATAACTGTCTGTATTAAAAATATTTTTTATCGTTCGACGTTATTTTTTTATTTGGTCAGTAGTCGAGAGATTTCTTAAAAGACGGGTTTTCTTTAAAAATTATTTTGTGACCTTTTATAAGCTCGTGTAGAGGAAAAGTTTATGGAGAAAATAATTATGTGGATCTGTAAATGTCCTTGAATTTTGGTTTAGTTTGGCAATAAACTAAAAAAGATTCTTCGAAATTTGAAAAATTATTTAAGGAAACTGTATTTTTCCCTTGCTTTTTACCCAATTTTTTTTTATTTTACTTAATTTTTTAATTTTTTTCTTAATTTTTAATTTCAAAATATACAAAATGTATTATTTTTATTAAAGAATAGTGTAGGAATATTGGAAACGTGTAATTATCAACGAAAACGCCATTTACAATTAAAAAATTATTAATAGTTACAATTAGTTTTTTTTGTTTTTAAATAAGATTAGATTTCTTTAAATATTTTACAAAATCACTGAAATGGAGCCGAAATCATTGAAGTTACTTGCAAAAATTTTTTATTTGTTTAAAACAATTTTAGCAGTAAAATGCTTGACTTACGGCTCAGTGGCAACGCGTGCCGCTGGTGAGCATTAGGGCTTAGGTTCCATCTGCGGGCGGTTTTGTTGTAGACGCTGCTTCAAATACGAGGAGACCCGATGGCGTTTGGGATGTTCAACCTCTGGGACTACCTGTTGGGAATTTTTCGGGGTGTCCACCATATGATTCGCAAATGCGTGGTTGTTCCCTCCTAAAAGTCCTCTTGGAACGCACTGCCCTTTTTCCTCAGAGACTCGGAGCCAAGTCAGACTTCTACCTATGGGTGCACTATCACATCAGAAGCTGCCCCTTTTCATCCATCCATGAGGATATTACTCATTGAATGTCCGTCTCGCACTGCTGAACACTGAGGATTAGACAAAACACAGCATTAAAATAAACCATAATTTTTTTTTTCCCCACGTAGCGTTGCATTTTTACGAATTGTGTGGTTCAGTTTGGCCAAAATGGTACTTCCACTTAAACAGCACAATTTTAATTGAACAAATAAGCCTAAATATACTCTTGCCAAACTATCTGACGTAGCTTTATAAATGTGTTCTTACTTACCATTTTGAAATTTGTTTATAATCTAAATAAACATGCAAAACTAATGTTAGCCATTATTGGTTATATTTTATTTATTTCGTTTTACTGCTTTTCCGCTCCAGAAAAAAAAAAAAAGCATGTAAATTTCCTGTTAATGAACTATTATGAAATTAAGGAAAAAAAATTTGCTCCATTTAAAAGTTTTTGCTTGAAGTGTTTCAAAAGTGACGATATTATTTATTATCAAAAACATACAAAATGTTACAGTATAATTTTTAAAGATGTAATAAAATATACAAATTTTATTTTAAATATCCAAATTTCTGTAAGTATAGTATACGAAATAGAAAACGTTACGAAATGTTTCCATTTTTTACACTATGATATGCAATTGCGTAGATGATGTTTCAGGAAAATAAAATGTAAAGTTTTCTTCATAGAATTTTTATTAAAAATTAAAACAAATGCATCAAAAATATACATTAAGAGGATCACAAATTAATTATATTCAATGTTATTTTGCCG
Organism: Caerostris extrusa; assembly: GCA_021605095.1. Classification (NCBI taxonomy): domain Eukaryota; kingdom Metazoa; phylum Arthropoda; class Arachnida; order Araneae; family Araneidae; genus Caerostris; species Caerostris extrusa. Next base: position 57,083 of record BPLR01006777.1, read on the forward strand.
AATTGCAGGGTAAATAATTCACGTTTCACTAAAGTATAACATAATGCAAGCTTGAAAATTTCTCTTAATTATAATGTGACATTTTATAAGAATTTTATCTAATCATTTGGCAGTTTAATAATAATTATCTCGTGGTAAGTAATCGCAATTTCCAGAAACCGCCTAATCCTTTTGCTAACATCTCTAATACGTTGGCAAAGTTTTCATCGTCGGCGATACTTTGACATTTTACCCTAACATCACGCATAATTGACTTGTGCTATGAAAATTGCTTTCCTCCTAAAATCAAATCTAATCTTTAATTTAACCCATAAATATTAATAAAATGTTATTCATTTAATTAAACCTGTTATTTAAGCTACTTATTTTTAAGTAAATTTAGTTGCATTATCAAATTTATTTTTTGAGTTCATAACATACATTTTACGAGGACTGCTATTTATGTATCCGAACTGATGTTGCGTTGCGCAATTTGACATATCCGTAATAAAGTTTGACATTTTTTACTTTTATTAAAGCGGAACGTTTTGTCATACGGGTTGTTTTTATTGTTTACAACAACTTTGAAATTTTATGTCAATCAAAAATAGAAATAACTTTTGAACATTCTCGTACGAAGATTTACGGCGACTTTCGTAATGGATTATGTCAATAACGATGCATCGATAAATCCATTTCAACTTTTGACGATGAAGCACTATTTAAAATCACATATCACTGATTCAGAGAATTTAATAGTGGCCGTCGTTCGCTCACTGATGTATTTGAAGGTCTTCCAAAATCTGTTGAATGGCCGAGTGTCTAGCGCTCGGTTGCGAATCGAATCCTGGCGGTGCCATGGATGTTTGTAGTGGTTCGGAATCCACTTTAAGCCGTAGGTCCCGGTCTCATATGACTGTAATAGCGACACGGAGCCAAGTCAGATTTCTACCTATGGGTACTCTGTCATAAGAGAAGCTGTCACAAAATGAATTGTTTTAGAGCTACCTCATTCTGAATAGAAAAAATGGTATGGTGATGGGTTCAAACGCATGCAAATTGACCATGGAGATTATTAAAAAAAAAAAAAAAAACATTTTTAATGAAAAAAATCGTGTTGATTGAATATTCCAGATATATAAATTGCAACCTTCGTACATAGATTGTCACTTCTTCCACTGCTAAAAAAAAAAAAAAAAAAAAAAAAAGACATCGCCACTTTTCCTCCCAAGTGACAGAAGTTTTTCTGATTATACCCACAAAGAGATAAAATCCTGTAACTAGGTTAAGCTTGGCAAATCACTTTTGGCCAGCGACATTAAAAAAAGAAAAAAGAAGCACTGGATAGGATTTGTTCCATCGCAGATAAAAAGGGAAGATCGATAGAAAATGAATAAAAAAAAGTTCGGTATAAATCCTCTTCTCCTTTTCTTTTCCATTGGTACGTGTAGTGAGTGGGGTGGCTATTGGCCCCATCGAAGGCCACTCGATCCCTAAATGGAATGCTCTGTTGCGGTACATTTACTTGATTGGTGGGGGAACCTTTTTTTTTTTTTTTTTTTTTTTTTCATTCCCTGCCACTCGAGTCCGGTGGACCGTCCCTTCCTTTCCAACCTGTGACTCGAAATACTCCGCTGAGTTTTTTTTGTACCTGTGCGTGTTTCCTGATCGATGGTCCGTGCGCCGTCCGGGCTAGTTGGGTGCTGGTGATTAGTGGTTGCAGAGTGGTGTAAGTAGGGTGTAGTCGTAATCGGATTGAAGAAAGGTGTGTGGCGAGGCGTTCTTGTGTAGATATGGTTGATTGTGATAGTCGTATAGATATTGTTTTGGAGATATTCTTATATAAAGAGTATTTATCTATTGCCCAAAATGTATTACAATTAGAAAAATTCTTTAGCCTTATTTGAATATCTTGTTGGATAGTTGTAACTTGGGTATAAAAGGCTTCTTTTATTATTTCTAGCATAGCCTTTCAAAAGAATATTTTAATGAATTTGAGGAATTTGTTGAATGTATAATTTTAATCTAAAATACTTCACGTAAGAATTCTGTATATTTTATAATAATGCTTTTGGATTTAAATATGAACTCGAAACTCGGCAACGGTAGGGTGCGCGAAATATACTTCCTGTCCGGGTAAGAGTCTATAGGCCAACTACTGCGCAGAACTGCACTAAATATATTTTCTCAGTTAAAATACTCGGGATGAGAGACTATAAACTCTACGTTTTTTATCGGAAGCGCAGATTGTGCTGTACTTCCTCACGGGGAGAGCTCTTGAGGCCGTCTGATCATTTCTCCTGAACGGCACAACGGGACGCTCTTGCTAGTGTGTAGGAGGAAGCGCAATTACATTTCAACTTTTTCAAATAAGTGCCTAAAATCTATGTGCATTTCGATGTGTTGTGCTAATGCTGTACTGTGTTCTAATAAAGTATATGGTATTTTGTACTTCAATTACTTATTTTATGCAACATCTTTAAAAATTCCATTTTTGAATAATTTATTGTTGTTGTGCCTGTGTTGTGTCGTGTTGTTAATGTCCTGCAGTTCGATGCGGCCTGATGGCAAATTGGCTAGCGCTCTGGCCTTTGGCTCAGATTCTCCACGAATTCAGTCTCAGGTTCGAATCCTGGTGGTGGCATGGATGTTTGTGAGTGGTTCCGAATCTACGTTAAATTGTAGGTTCTGGTCTAATTAGCCTAAAGTGTGCGAAAAATGACCTTAGGGCGACAAATCAAATCAAATCAAACAAAACCTGCAGCTCAGGACGGATACCCCATGAATAGTCTACTCATGGATGAAGGGAAAGGGGCAGCTTCTGTTGTGATGGAGCACAAGTTGGTAGAAGTCTGACTTGGCTCCGTGTCGCTAAAAGGAGGGTAGTGCCTTCCTTGAGGTCTTTTAGGGGAAACTACCCCGCATTTATGTATCGTATGGGAAGAAACCGGAAAGCTCACACCAAATAGTCCGACGCACGAGGCAAGATGCTGACCATCCCAAACGCTATTGTGTCTCTTTGTTTTTAGTAACAGCGTTTACAACAATGCCGCTAGCTGATTGAACCTCAGCCCTCATGCTCACCAACGGCGCACGTTACCATTGCGCTATGAGTCGGGCATAATTTATTATAAATGAATCCTGAAATGATATACAAAGTTGCTTCTTATGTACGTTGAGGCCATGATCAAATAGTGAGATTTGCAACATAGCTATCACATGATTATTTGTAATTTTTTTATCAAATATTATAATTGAAAGTTAAATTTTTTATTTTTTCTTCTTTCAAAAATATTCAATTCTCAATCATTTAGCCTTTATACTATTAAAGATGCCTGTCCTTTGAAATGAAATTTTTGAAATATTATTTTTCCATGATTCATTAATAAAATCGCATGATATAGAAAAATTGTATGGCATTGTCACAACGAGCAAATGTAGCAACCTATTTCACACATCCAAATATCATTTTTCACAAATGTAATGATTTCGTCTTGCAAGATTTTTTTCGTAATATCCTGAAGTGTTTTGAATTTAATTTTTGTAGGAAAGTGATTTATCTCAATATTTACAAAACAGTGTTTATTATATATATGACAAACATTGTTTTGTCGTAAAGTATATATATATATATTTGTCGCAAAAATAAAATATTAATCATGCTTATTAAATTTTTGGATAACTATTGATTTTAAAACACTGAAAACAAAAACTCGTCGTAGGTTTGACACAGATAATTTTTATTTTGCGATAAAAAAAAAAAAAAAAAATATATATATATATATATATTATATTATTTTGTCGCAAAATACAATATTATCTGTGCCTGTTTTTGTTTTCTTTATTTAAATGTTTTGAAGTCAATAATTATCCGAAGAAAAAAATTTAATTTCATTAGTTGAAGTAATTTTAGTTTAAAAATAAAATATGAACGTACACGTGTTATGTGCGTCAGTGTTTCTTGAAGTTCAAAATCCGATATTGATTGATGGTTTTTCCTTCCTAGTTGGACTTGCGCCGCTTTTCGTCTGTCACCGTTTCCCACCCTCGCAGTTTTATGTATTTAGCGCGTGCGTCTGTCTGTCGCAAATTGGTCAGACTGGCGCTGCCCCCCACGCTATTTATTTCGCATTATTCTCATTAATGAAAACAGTCTCGCTCTCTGTCGTCGCCCCCACTTCGCTACCGATCCCTGTGGGAGAAGTCCAGTTGTGCTCACATTCAGTGCCCCCTTTCCTTCGCAGTCAATTTGTATTAGTCAAACGCAAGCGACGTCCTTTGACTAATAGACAAGTGTTTGTTGCAGCTGGCCGAAGTCTGAATTTATCATGGGGTCCCTTGAATCGGTGTTTGTCGATTTAGTTTTTTGATTAAATGGACAATCTTATTTGACTATTTTATTTAGCGCATACTTTAATTAATTGTATAGCATTATATTTTTAATTTAAAAAAAAATATTGATTTTTTTATATATTATTATCTACATAAAGAAATAATGAGGAAAAGTAATAGCATCATGTCATTTTTTTTAAGAAGTAGGGCTCCACGACCAACGCTCTATAGTCATGTTAGACTGGTACCTACAGTTTAAAGTGAATTCCGAACCACTACAAACATCCATGGCACTGCGGGACTCGAACCCGAAACCTGTGCTACCGAACGCCAGAGAAAGCAATATCCATAATATGAAGAAGAAAAAATTTCAAAGATAAATATGAAACTAGAAAAATAAGGAATATGTAATATGACATAATCTATTGCATTAAAATTTTTAAAAATATCAGTTTATTCTCGCTCTTATGGATACATAATTTAATTTTAATGTTGAAAATGTTTTGTCTATACGAATCATCTGGTTCAAAGCGCTTCCCCAAAAAAAAAAAAAAAAAGCGTGGTAATTATTTAATCGCTTTAAATGTTGTGTCGTTCGAAATGGATGAATTAGGTTAAAAATTTATTTTGACCAATCCTTATTAAATGCATTTATGTGTAAAATTAATCCATTAAAACGAACGAGGTTATTATAATTAGATTTACAATTATAATTTTTTTTTGTTATATTTTTTAAATATATTTATAATTTTGGTGAATCTATTTAAACAGCTTTATTGTAAATTGATGAAACAAAACTTGTTTTAAAATAGTTATCAATAGATACTTATAAGGATATCATCATTATGTTAAAAAAATCATCAAAAAAAAAAAGGAAATATTATCCAAACACGCTTTGTTTTATGTAAATCATAGCGATTTATTTTACTTACTACAGTTTTGTTATTTTTACTTTTAAAAACATTCTATCCCGACTCGCGGCTCAGTGGTAATATGCGCCGATGATGATCATTGAGGTTCGATCCGCTAGCAAATGTATTGTAGACACTTTTTCAAAAACGAGGACGCTCAGTGGCATTTGTGATGTTCAACATCTTGCCTCTATGGAAGTTTTCACCCAAACGATACGCAAATGCGCAGTAGTTCGCCTGGAAGGCACTGCTCTCCTTCAGCGAGTCGGAGCCAAGTCAGACTTCTCCATCACATATCCACATTCATAAACTTGGTCTAGATGTTACTGTCGATCACGTGGGATAAGAAACAACAAATCTGATATACTCAAATACCATATACAAATCTGATGTACTCTACATTGCTATTTTGAATCAATAAATTTAAATGGTCAACTTATATAAAATGTTGGTTTTTTTTTTGCTATTATTAAGTAATGGGTTTCTCCAAATGAACTCTTTGAAGAAGATTAGATATCATAAATTATTTCATATCGTTTTTTGTTCGCAGCTTAATTTTCGAATATTATGATATTCCAATTATCCCTTTCGCAGAGTTTTGTTATCAATCGTTACTGTGGTAACTAAATTCAATATCATGTAGCCTATGTATTGAGTGGGGAAAAAATAGTTAGTCCACTCACTTAGGCATTAAAATATATTAATAGACTTTGTCGCTTCAGTGAATCTTTGAGCCGTAAGATTTGTTGTTTCCCTGACAGCAATTATGTTGATACATCAGTGACTGTATTTGAGCTTTTAAAAGATTCACTTTGATGGAATATTGATGAAAGAGTCACATTGTTGCCTGGAATCATTTTTTAATCATACTACTAAAAAGACTCAGTATATACAGAGATTATTTGTGATAACATGATTTTTAAAATGATAGAATATTAATTTTTGCTTATTAGTACAATACAATTAATTGAATTGTATTTATGTGAAACTTCACAATTTGTCGTACTGAAATGTCTTGAATCGGGCTCCACTAGTATGGGTTATACTTTTACCTTTCTCATGTTGGTGCTTAAAGTTATCACTGTGAATTAAACGCAGTTTACGGATTCTATGCAGAAAATTAAGTTAATTAAAAATGTACCGATAATTAGCTAATAATAATAAGCTCTCTAATAAATAAGTAAAAAAAAAGGTTGCGCAAGACACAGTGGCGTAACTGTACCATCTGAGGTCCGTGGTAAAGCTTTTTTTAGAATGGGGGCCTCTCAATGCAAAGCATCAATTTTTTTTTTTTTTTTTTTAAGTTCTATCTGAAGGTGCCTTTAGGTTTGCAATGTCCATTTTCGATCACAAATCATTTCAATTGATCATTTAGCACTTTAGAATGACCCTTATCAGTAATGTATGACGAAGATGTCATTTTTTTTCCAAGTCCATTTCAGTCGCTTCACTGTGGTTTGATTATGTGTATCTCTAATACGGGGATATGGTGGCTCTGGATCAGGAATTGCAATGCCATCACTTTCATTTCGGCTAATTTCTTCATTTCCGCCGAACTGTTCATTTGTTTCTTCCACACTTTTAAAGTATTGACTTATTTTTTCCTTCAAACTCCAACTTTTTTTCGTTTTTCATTCGCACTAAGATGTTTTCTATTATTATCTAATTTCCTTAATCGACTAATTAACTTTACGACTGATCTCAGATCTGATGAAACAAAAAGTAATATAATAGTGATGCATGGACAATCTGCGAAACAAGGGACTTCTCCGCTTTCTGAAGTCTCTGACTTGCCAGCGCGAATTCCCACTTTTAATCTTGTAAGTACCTATTTAAGAATCAGGAGAATTCCCTAACAAGGGAATTTAAAAATGTCCCAGTAGCACATGGGTTGCAGAGGAAATTCCCACTTTTTATTTTGTAAGTAGCTTACCGAAAATCGAAGTCCCCTCCCACTAAGATATTGTTCGTGCTTAACTGTTTCTATCACTATTACTACCAGATGCAATGTATTTTTCATATAAATGAATACGTTTGAAATCTTGATACATTTTTTTTATTTATTATTTTAGTAACTTAAATAAAAATTAATAGATTTTACTTTTATTGTGTAATAATAAATGTCAGGCCTTTCCTGTACTCATAGCTTCTTTGCTCGGGTCGGGGCCTGTGATAATTTTCCTTCTTGCCACCCTATTGTTACGCCACTGACCACACAGAAAATGAGAGAGTTGTTCTGAAAAGCAACAAAAACCAACTGCTTAAAGATTGGCGAGTATCAGAACATCTGCAGTTTTTTTTTCTTATTAATATATTTATATCCATAAAATGAAAGGATTTATGGATGATTTGTTATAAAAATTAAAATTTTTATATTAATATTATCATGCAAAAAGTTGTTAAAAATGATAGAAGATTAAATAATGGAATTTGTGTGGTCAATGCTATTTTTTATCATGAATATATGCATTTAAAATAAAATATATTAATAGATAAATTTGTTAGATTTTTAAAAACTTTCGTAGAATGTGTTTGATATTCAGTTTTTGTTAGTTTTTAAATTTTTATTACTTCAAACATAATATACATATATATATTTATTTATTTTAATAGTATATCGAAAAATGTTATGATTGTTAACATAAAAAGAACTGTTCATTTTTTTGTTTCTTTTCGTTTGATCTTCCATTTCTTTTTTATGTATTTAGGACAACAAAAATGAGTATTGATTTAAAAGATACGTTTTCTTTACTACGCGTGCATCTTATTATTTGATCTCTATCTTATTTTCTTTTTACATCATTACATCTTTCCACTATACTATCACGAAACCCCTAACTACCAGTACCTTTGCTCTTTAAATGCAAAATTCAAATACCAAAGGTAAACACCATTATTTCCAAATGGAGGCGTGGGAAGCCATGGATGTTTGATTTCCGTAAAGCTCGCTCCAATGTATTTCCTGTGAAATTTCGGCTCTGTCTCTCTGGGGGAAATTGATTTTAGCTTACGTCCTACGATTTGGATGTGTAGGCTGTTATAAATATCACCTCCTTTGCATGCTGCTTTTTTTTCTTGTCCCAATGGTAAATGTGTGGGTGGACGCAAGTTGCCATTTTGGAGGAACATCAAAGAATGTTTTGGAATTTTTTAAGGTTTAATGTTAGCTTTTGAAAATGATTGTGCCATGCAGTGGAAATTCATATCTTCCATATTTCTTTCGCAGTTAAGCAAAAATTCGTATTCCTTTTGTGCTTTTTATGTAATAAGTACACTTCAAATTCTAAATGGTATTATATTCTTGTGAGTAATTTTTAGTAAAAATTAGTTGATTTCAATGTAGAATTATCATGATATAGTAAAAGAAAAAAAATATATAAAATCAAATCAAAACATTTTTAACTGTTCAAACGCTATTTGTTCAGAAAAGAAAAAAAAAAAAACTATTCATCTAGCAAACTGAAAATACATATTTTTAATGTCTTTAGAGTATATATTCCTTGAAAACATTTGTGTTATCCAGTATTTACATGTATTTAAAAGGTATTTTTACACACTATAGACATATATTTATTTAACCTTGTAGTGTGCAGATTGGGTAACAGATTGTAGCTGGGTGTGGTTGGGTGGAGATACTTGGGGCACAGGTTTGAGAGCTTACAGATTTATTGACACGCGCGCAAACACCATGCACATGCAATTAGAGACGTAATTTAATTAAGAATTTAACACATTTAAAGACTATAATTATAGATTCGTATAAGGACTCCACTTCTAAGCCGAAAACTCGATATGGCTATGCGCAGGATGCGTGAGATATACTTCCTCTTCGGTTGAGAGTCTATAGGCCAATTAATGGCCACTAATGCGATACGCTAAATATATTTTCTCCCGGAATGAGAGACTATAAATTAAATTTTTTTCTCAACAGAAGCACATGGTTGCGCTGTACTTCCTCTCGGGGAAAGTCTTTGGGCCGACTGGCCACTTCTCTTGAACGGCATATGGAGGCACTCTTGCTAGTGTGTAGGAGGAAACACGATTACAAAAATTATTTTCAGTCTGTAATTTTCTTGCTTAGATCTCATGAATTTTACCAGCTTAATCTTCAGTTTTGATATTAAAAAAAAAAATCTCTTGTTGTCTAACCCCTTGTGCTGTTAATGTGTTGTAAGGCGCATAGTTTTGAAAGCCTCTTAAATCAAATTTTTGAAGGTGATTTTTAGTTAGAAAACTGTTATAAATGGTCGTATCTTTTATTTACTTATGTTCTCGTATAATGCTGATTTCAGCCTATAACCACTAAATTCTGTTCTTTTATCAGCCAGATATACTTTGTACATTATTTTTTATACTGCATTTCTTAGATTGCACAACCTGTCAAAATAATAGAGTATGCTTGCTTGCGTGAAAGAGAATTAGGAAATACTTTTTTAAAAAGTGTTTTTATTTATTATGAATCCCGCTAACAGACTTGTTACGATCATTAATGAGTAGATTCTGCTGTGAAATTCTATTGTCATATTGTTTAATTTGAGTTTTTGTTTTATCACGTGCAACAGGCAATTGGGAAGCAATTACTTTTAATAGACTTCCCAGAAAGCAATATCGATTTTTTTTTTTTCTTCCGGATAATGTTGTTTGTGGTATATAGGGCGATCCATCCGTCATGAAACACACTTTGAAGTGTGGTACAGCTTACACCCCCATATATATGGTGTTTTGTGTCTTAGTAAACCGTACCACTTTTCAAAGTGTGCCCATGACCGTTAAATCATCCTGTTTATACTATATGAAACACGAGATCTTATCTTTGATGTTAAAATTCATATGTGTATTATTGTCAGTATATAAGATTTCACTTAAATTGGATATGATGATCGAAATAACAAGTTTAAAGTTAATGTGTCAAAAATTAAACCTGAAAAATTCAGTATAGTTCTTCCGATATGATATGTTTAGAGCTAAAATAAACCTTTCGTATCTCAGCAGACATGCAATACATAATGTTACACAAATGGGGTTGATGCAATACATAACAGAGAAGATGCAACTTGTCTCATTAGTTTTTATGATTTGCGGATTGTTTTGGTGATGTAATAATTTTTATCCAGTGAGTTTTTGTATCATAGAAAACAAGTGTAAAAAAAAATTTTTTTTTTTTTTTTTTTTTAATATAACATTGATTTCATTCGTAGCAAAGGTTAATTTAATTTATAAAAGTTAATTTAAGCTATTATTTTAAATTATAAATTTAATTCGTATTTAATTATTTAATTTATATATATAATTATTTATAATAATTATTTTTAAAAAGGCTAATGTTAATTTCACTTTCAATAAAATATTAATTTGTGCAAACTTTCTGTTTTAAAACTTAATTCTAATTCAAATGTTTGATTTTTCTCTTACTGTAACAAAAAATAAACCTGCCCAATTTCGTTGTTTAAAGTTTATAAAAGTGGGAGAAATAGTTTGAAAAATAATTTTGTAAGACTAATATATATTTTTAATACATTTTTTTATGTATTTTTATTTCTTTAATTATCAAACTACATTTTTGGGAATTCGATTTTTCTCCGATCAACATCATTTGGGGGTGTTTCTTTTCCAAAATTTCATAGTTTATTTATATATATTTATATGATTTTCCTTTTATTTTTTAAACGCAAAGTAAAAAGGAAAAGCCTCAAATTACAAGGGAAATGGAAGCCATTCATCCATCGACTACAGCTGTTTGAGACGTGTAAGAAGAACAAAGGACAAATAAATAAACAAAAAGGGGGGCGAAAATTTGTCTGTAGAATTTCAGCTGTTGGCTCAAACTCTGTACGGCACGTGCCACTTCCTTTTTTTCACGTCGCTTTTCCAACCCCCAATTTATAGCAGGATCGATACTGTAGTACGTCATCTTAGAAAACGCCCTGGTTGTATCCTGCAGTATACGGCGCAGGGCATTTCAGGACTGACTCACTATGGTTTCGGGTCTGGGTGAGACTTTTTCTTCCGGGAGTTTCGTTCGCCAAAGTCGCCAAGTGGGGATCGCCAAATCGGCACTGTTGTGATGAATGAATTTCTGTACGGCTTCCTTAGCTTAAGTCAGGTTGGAAAAATATTTTCTTATTCGACACAATGCATTGGAATGGAAGGACGAAAGGGATTGGGTTGGGGAAGGTTGTGATGGTATATAAGGGTTTTGGGTGATTTTTGATTTATTAATTCGATTACACTATTTACGATTTACGATTTTTTTTTTTTTTTATGGCATTTTTAACGTGGAACATTTTTCCCCCACGAGACTAACTCTATAAAGTGAATTCCACAGCCGTGTATACCTGCCGTAGATTAAGGGAAAAAGTTTAATTTTTTTAAATTTCATTTTTTGGAAACATTTTAATTGTGATAAGAGTTTTCTTATAGAAATAAAAAAAAAATTCCAATAAATTAATCTTGCGTATTGAAATTTCCAAATGATGATGCATAAATTGGGTACTAAAATGGGCTATGTCGATTTTTCCTTTGAATATGCTAGACAATAAGAAGCTTTTTACAGAAACTTCTTTTCGTCTTATTTTTCAGTGGTAGAATATCAAAATAGATATTTTTGTTGTTGAATACCGGTAGGCCGCATTCCACTTCTGCTCGATCAGTCCACTGATGGACAATGTGAGGACGCTTCTTATTTGCGTCGTATGGGAGAAAACCCGAACACTTCCTTCAAGTAGCTTGGCAGTTGATGCGAGACTCGTCACACACATATTGTTACAGTCGCTGACGAATTCCGTCTTTTCTTAAAGCAGTGACTGCAACGGACACTACCAGCGGACTCGAATTTAAGCCAAATGAATTCTAATTACGCACATTACTATTTGACCCTCGAGTCGGCTATCTTTTCGATGCGTAATAAGAATTTTATGTTTTTAAAAGCTAGTTTTGTAGTCCGTCTGATTGAACAACGTTGAAAATATGAAAGCTATAGGGCCTGCTAGCTGAGTGATTAGCGCTTTGGGTTCGAGTCCCGCCTGTGCGATAGAAGCTTGTAGGGGTTTGGAACCGCTGTAGACCGTATGTCCGGTCTAATATACATAACTGAAAAAGACATAGGGCCGACTATCGTGCCCTTTAAAAAGAACGACTTCTCCTGTCTCGAAATCTGCCAGAATGCAGACGGCCTTTACCCACCATGGGGCTATTGCGCCAATGAGGAAGGACATATTCCTGTAAAACATTTCTGTTTATTTTTACCCCTTTAGACACTTAGATATAAGAACAAGAATAAGAATCATTCTCAAGCCAAAATTTATTTTTCTTTCTACTTTTTGAGATATGTTTCATGTTTTCACTTCGACGGCGAACTTGAACCCCCATCCCTTTTCCTTACCTTTTCAAGTAAAAGAGGCTAGTTAAGAACTGGGTCATCTTATAGATAACAATCTTTAATCTTTAGGCATTTTCTTTTTTAAAATAAAGAGTGTACGCGTTATACACACGTATACAATTTAGATAATAGAATTTTGCATACCGTATTTTTATCGTCCGATATTCTTTTCTCCCCAGCACGCATGCTCATAGGAAACATTATTACAGATACGCATGCGCAATTTTCTATGAGGATGCGCGCTAGAAAGAAAAATATCGGACGATAAAAATACAGTATGCAAAAACTCTCTATTAACATACTAACATTATTCGTCCTTTTTCAAATCGGCTCCTCTCCACGTACTAGTAGAACTCCCTACTTATAGTCTTTCCATTGCTATGTCTGAAAAGAAATGTGATACAATTCCTAATGCTCTGAGGCCTTTTCTTAGAGGTAATTACCCTGGCTCTGAATGGATCCACATTTACACCGATGGCTCTGCGTGTGATGGAAATACTGGTGCCGGTCTCTATCGTAAAAGGATTTTTTGATGAAACATATGCAGTTGGTCTTACGTGTACAAATATGCTCTTTTGATGCTGAGATTTTTTTCCATGATGAATGCAATTTTAAACCTTCTTGGGCTAACTACTAATCTTAATACAGCAGTTATCTTTATTGACTCCCAAGCTGCCATCTCGGCCCCTGTCTCCTATACACTTAGTGATTGCTTCCTTGTTGAAGAGGTTAAGATAAATCTGCCCAATGCAATTGCTTCTGGTTGGGTTGTAAGTTACCATAGCCACAATTTCCTTTTATCCTTTCATCAATTTAGTTCTGGGTAAAGAAGAAAATAGATAGACCCTTAAAACAAATTTATCAACTCCTTTTCAACTGTGGAATATATTTGTTTCATCAACCATCTCAATGGATTTGCCCCGTGCAGTTTTTACAGCAGATTTCCAACTCTCGTCAGAACATGATTTTCTTAATAAACACCTGCACCTCATTGGTGTAGCTACCATGATATCTGTCCTCGGTGCTCGTCAGGTAGTGCCATGGACTTTTACATTTAACAACATGCACCGTATTTGATTTTATGACTTTTAATTCTGCTAAGGCTAAATTTTTATTGGGCAATTAGAGTTCATATGGCGGATATCGCTACAGTTTGATATAGGAAAAACAATTTAGATAATATTTAATTCTGTATATCATGTATGTCTGACATGTATGGGAAATTTTTTTTTCGAACATCCCCTAAAAAAATAATTGTAAAAGTTTTTTATAAAGTCAAACTATTAATAAATAATGTATCATTTGTTGTTATGCTACACTTTTTTTCCCCCTTCTAATTTCCCCGTGGTGGTTGAAATTTTGATTTAAATCATTGAACATGTCAAGAAATTTTATCTGTGTAATTACAAATATTTTAGGAAATGAATATTAGAAAAATAGATACATTTATTAAATGATTTTATTATTTAAATATTTTATCATTTGTGGTATGCTACGCTATTTTTTTTTTCCTTCTAATTTCCCGTGGTGGTTGAAATTTTAATTTAAACCATGGACATGTTAAAAAATTTTTTTCAATATAATTAGAAATATTTTAGAAAAGGATATTGGAAAAACAGATAAAATATTTAAATAATAAAAAAAAAATTCATTTATTTCATACTTTTTAATATTATTTAATAATTTAATAATTAAAGAAAATATGTAACGTAACTAACATTACTGAATTACTGATAACATCACTAATTTTTTTCCACCATATTTCAATAAAATATTTTTTATTAATTTGGAATGTATAAGAAATATTTTTTTATTTAAATTGATTGAAAAATATTCTTGTAAAAAATATTATAGGACATTACATCTTAAGTTTTATGGATATTGACAGCCATTGATACATTCTCAAATTAATTGCATTCTTTAAAAAATGGCACAGAACAAGACAGTCACCAACATCCCTATTTGACAATTTTCTCTATTCCGCCTTCTTTGATTTACTCTGGAGCGACGAGTTCTTGTTGACATCTGCATATGTCAGAGCCACGCTTTGCATAATTTAATCGATCCGGAGAGGTGACTGGAATCCCGCTGGGAAGATGGTGCCATGACACTTGTATATGCTTAATAGGATGGAACATGCTGCCATGCCTTATTCATCCCTTTGCCTTTGTTTGAATCTTTTTGGACTTTTAAATAATCGATAAGAACTCCCACTCTTTTTAATTCTGTTCTTCCATTCACGAAGTCATGTAGCTTGTTTGTTGTCGTGTTTGTTTATTCGACGTTTCCTGCATTGTTCGAAGAAGGTTCTGGATTTTAATGAGTTTTATACACACAAAAATTTCGTGTGGAAAAGAAGTTCTTAAGAAAAATCTGTTTTTTCGTAGAATTGTAATTGAATATTCTTTTGACAATAATTAACATGCTATCCATGGAATAAAAAGTTTTGAATTTTGACGTAAAGAATTGCAAACAGACTACTATAGGAAAGATAACTGTATTTATTTAATTAATTACTTTTTTTTATTTCCATGGCAATTTTACAGGACAGCAGATATAAAAAGAAACAGAATACATACAAAGAACAAGATAAAAACAAATGGCATCAGTTAATCCAACGCTTTAAATCTGGCAACCCAATAACGCTTCCATAAAGAAATAGGAGGCAGTGCAGAACAGGAATCAAGGTGAGACATATCCATGTCTTCCTGGTTAGAGGGTCAGTTTAATTATGTGAAAGTGCTGGCAGAGACAGTCGTGATCACAGAAAAGCTTTAATAATGCCACCGATTTTTCTCTAGGGCCATTCAGGAATATCATGAATAGGATCGTACCAGGGCTTGAGATTATTTCTAATGACAATATCCTCAAAAAAAAAGAGCACCTAAGGATCTTTTAAATTATCTTCTGTTTTGTTTTGGGCCAAAACCACCTGCGTTCCATTGCAGAACTCTAAGAAACTCATACTAAGAGCAAGACTGAAGGCCGTGTTTGTAGATCATTTTGCCGCATCAGACGTTGCCCGGAGTGCACCATGAGAAGGTAGATCTACGTTGCACTCCTTCTTAAGAAAGATCAATTTTGAAATTGATAATAATTAATATGCTATCCATGGAATAGAAGTTTAGAATTTTGACAAAAAGAATTGCAACAGACTTAATTACAAAATTAAATTTTTGCATTTGTCTACACTTTGTCATTTGAATAAGTTTATTATAAAAATGAAACAAAAAGCGTTTCCTACTTTAGTCAAATTCCAGAATCCAAGTATTCGTCGCTAACCACACCAACTCGGAAATTATAAAATGGAATGCATCAATAAAATATTGAAATCCAAAACAAATCAGTTTTAAACAATAAAATGATACTACTTTGTACTTACTATATTTGCACTTACTATATACAAATACTTTGAACTGCAAATGAACACATAAAATATGATCACAAATAGATAAGAAAATATTCTAAATCCTTTTTTTTTTTAACGTGATTTTACACGTATTTTAAAAAATCTCCCGAAGTAAAGCATTTGTTTGCTGTGTCATGTTACGAAGGGAAACATCTTATGCTGCTTGTGAAATAAATATTTTTCCTTCTCAATGATACCATCGTCAGTGGTATCATTTAAAGAAGCGATCGCTTTATCTTTTCTTCGTTCACTTTTTCTTGCTTATATATATATATTCTAGAATATGGCACGCTCTTCAGACACTCTCACCTGTCATGCGCCGAGACCAGCCACGCCTCTGAAATGAAAACAGATTAACCAAATTGCAGTGGCGGAAGAAAAAAGAAAATTCCTAGAAAAAACGCCTGCAATGGTCGGTGAAAATCTGATTGTGATTTGCGGGTGATTTATTTTTATTCCTAGTTCACTGTGATTTGCATTATCGATCCTTCATTAGAAAAGTAGAACGGTAGTATAGTACAATGTATTTGCTCTGATAAAAAGAGTTTAAGAATTTAAAGTAGCATATTAATGCTAATCAATAAAAATTGAAAAAAAGAGTAGAGTAAAGTTCAGAAGTTCAAGGCATGAATTGAAAAGAAAACGTACACAAAAATTGTCTTTTAAAAGCTACACTCGTTAAACTGAATAAATACAAGTTTGTTCTTAAAAAATAGTTCATATTTTAAGTGACTAATCTAATTCATAAGGGGTCTGATGGTCGAGTGACTAGCGCTCTGGTGTCACAGGTTTCGGGTTCGAATCCCGGCGGGGCTATGGAGGTTTGTAGTTGTTCGGAATCCACTTTAAACCGTAGGTCCCGGTCTGATATGACTGTAGAGCATTGGACGTAAGACTGATAACCCTTCCCCATAAAAACAAAACATCTCCTGTCCAGAAATCTGCCAGTAGCCAGAAGGCATTGGTCCACCATGGAGTTGTTGCGCCAATAATGATGAATCTAATTCATAATAGTATTCCAATAATTATCTTCATTTGCATATATAAAAAAATTATGTTTACTAATTTTTAATTGATTTGAAGATTTTTATATTCTTTTCTGATACAAATTGTAATTGATATATTTTACTAAATATTACTTTTTCTCGATCTTATATCAAATCAGTGCATTTAATGTGAAACTACCTTTTGATTTATATTGTCGTTACAAATATTTTATTCTTCTATATACTGCGAATCGTATTTAATTGCATTTTAACTTCCTACATCGAAAATGATTGCTGTTCTATAATTTTCCAATATTTAGTATTCTATTTATTTTATTATTCCATTCAATCTCTGAAGAGTAATAAATTCATCTTTCTTGGGATTAGCTGCATTCTGTCTCCATGGTAACGTTTATTAATTTAACCTCCTTATTTCGATCCAATCCCTTCGACTGCTCGTGTTTCATTTCATTTCATTTTAAAGGAACTCAATTATACGCTTTGGAAACAAGAGAGCCCAGAGCTTTTTTTTGAAGTAGAGGTCGTTCGATAACACTAAAAATAGAACATCTTCGGGAAAACTTTGTGCAAGCCTGCTGCAGAAACCAAAAATCGAATTAGAGGGGATTTTCCTCTGTAAATTTAGTGCACTTTTATTCTTATAAAAGAGAAAAAAAAAAAAAAATGAAGTTGCTATTGGTTGTACTATAATTTTTTAAAAGATCAAATTTTAGTGAAAGCATTTTTAAGAACAAAATATTTTTTTTTAAATCTTTCATAAAAAGAAATGTATTTAATTCATGAAGATTTATGTTATATTATAGTTTCTTACAAAATGTGTGATTTTTGTTATAAAGTCGTTATTAGGATCGTTTCATTTATATATAATTTGCACAGAACTTGCTACATTAAAATATCGTTTTCTTAGAATATTAATTTCTTTTTGCTTTTCTAGTATTAATTTACAGTTACCTCCCTAAAACTGTTCGTACACTTTAGAAATCTGTAGAGAAAAAGCAAATGTATTCTGGAATTTAATTCGAATATGAAGTTCAATATTTTTTTTTCATGTCATCTTCGCGTGATTCTGAATAAATCGAACAAATTTTCTTTATAAAAAAAAATGCAGGAAGGAAGTTATAGAAAATTCATAATGAAAGTGATGGTTCACCAAAACGTTTTCGAATAAATTCATGTATAAAATTATTGCCTGAAGTTTTCCTTAATTATTATTTTTGCATTTTCGTAACAATTAAAAAAATCGTTTGGTGACATTTAAAAAAATTCTTAAATTCGTTATGCTCTATTTAAAAATTAATCGTAGTTATATGGAAACAACATTCTAAAATTGACTATTTTGTTATCTTAGTAGCAAAAAATCATTTTGGAATACCACAAAAATTAGTAAAATTTATCTCATTCAACTATGCAGTATGTTATTATGCAATATGCAGTTTAATGATAATGTTATGAATTTACAAAAATCTTATCTGCAGAAAATCTCGGTTTATAGAGTGCCGTCAAGTTTTATCAGGATAATGATTCAGCTTTGAATATTTCCTTTCACAACTGTAAATTATGTTATCAAAATGCTTCTATAATTATCAATTTTAGTCCAATAGAACATATTTGCCCATAATTCTAAAAAAATATTCCCAAAACTTGTAATAAAAAAAAAAAAAAAAAAAGGAGCAAGATGTTCTCAAATTTAATAAATAAATTGGTTCGAATCAATGATCAAACGATTAAAAAACATTCTTAAAATCGTTTGATGTGTAACAAAATATTCATTGATCAAAAATTAAATGAACTTAGTTGTTAAATTGTTCTTATCTGAAACTTTAATGAGTAATATTCATTCGTCTGTGTATTGTAGTTTTTATAACGAATTAATTAAAAGAAAATATAAATGAAAGCAAAAATATTTTCTTACTAAACTGTTTCAAATAAAATTTCAGTATTTGGTTTAATAATTTTGTTATTGTACTATTCGTATAAATCATATGTATATCCATAAACTTTTATAAGGCACTGTATATATGTTTATTTTTTGCCAAAAAACAAAATCTTAATATTTATTTGCCGAAATGTGAAAAAATGTTTGAGATGTTTCTAACAATTCATTTTTATTTTATTGCAAATTTGAAATTTAACTAAACATATCACTTCATACACTAGGCTTCATAAATTTATTATGATCTTTATGTATGGAATGTTATTTCTGCTAAATTTATTCAAAAGTTTTGAAACAGAATGCAAACAGCTTTAGGAAAATTTAACATTATTTAATAAGAAAAGAAAATATATTCCGTTTAAAACATAATCAATTCAGATATTGCGTTTCGTTAACATTTTGAAAATTTATCTTCTGAAAATAAGTTATTTTATTAAACTAGTAGGTAGTTTTAACTGAATACTGTTATGTATAGACATTACATATCTTAATGTATTCGAATATTACAAAATTATTCAGTAAATGTTATTTTTATTATGCATTTTTTTTTTTTTTTGTGGTGTAAATTTATTTTTTTAAATATTTTAATAATTTTCATAATCTTAAACAACATTTTTCTGCTAGCTGAGCAAAAGAATTTCATAACACTACTTCTCGCAGAAATTTTTTTGTCATATATTCTGGCAAGAAAAAAAGCGCATGATATCTTCAAGTATGCAAATGTTTATCCGCCACTAAAGTCTTTTTACCGCAACCCTTTAAGCTCTTATACAAAAAAGAATATTTCTAAATTTCCAGCTGAAATTCTGGTGACACAAAATTCTTTCTCTCCCTTTCTGTGCAATATATATGCAAATTTTAGTACTTCATGTGTCATCCAAAAATATAGAGGAAGAAGAAAAAAAAGGGGGGAAGCATAAACCCCTTAGGGTTTGAATTTATGTTTAAAATTATGCTTGAAGTTTTTTTTGAGGGGGATAGAGAACAATTGTTCTGGGTTTATTTTTGGAATGAGATTTTTTCTCCGAAAAATCTTGTTGGTGCACGAGACACAAAACATTGTTGATGTGTGGTTGATAAGTAGACAAGTTTTTGTAATCCTTGAAAATGAAAATAAGAATAATCAAATACATTTAAAAAAAAAAAAAAATGTTAGATTTAAAAAAATCTCGAAATTTTGTGGTGTAATCGTATTTTTTGAGGGAGGGTATGCATAAATGTGTTTTTTTTTAATTGCTAAACTCTATTTATTTTGATGTCGATATGGGTATCAATATGTATTTATAAATATTTTTGTATTAGGGTAAAATTATTTGTAATCATTGTATAATTCATATGTTGTAATGGATTTTTTTTTTGTGTGTCTGTTGGAATAGTATTGCCTTGTATTCTTTATCTAATTCAAGTATATTTTTGGAAGGGTATATATATATATATATATATAAATAATGAATTTTACACCTCTTTCTATATCGTTCCATAAACTTGTGGGGTTCGTTGATTACCAAAGGAATGTTGCCACTACAAAAATCAGTGTTACTCCTAGTAGTAGCATTTGATGGAATATTTCCAGGGATGGCATCTTCCTCATCAAACTCTGGCCTCAGAAATTATTATGCTTATTGCTGGCTTGAATGTAGAAATTTTATGTATGAATACATTTCCTGGTTTCAAAATGCAGCTCTCTTAGTTTTTCATTAACCATCAAACTTCTTCATACCTTTTTTAAGAATCTTAGACTGAAAAAAATGTAAATAATTCTGTAGTAAGTCGCTGTATTTTAACATTGTTGTAAGTCATTGCATTTTGTACAAAAATACTATCTCTACTAGGTCTAATTATCAGCATCATAATCATTGATGCTATAGTCCTTCAAGGGCTCTGAACTCCTTTCAGATTTTTCGCCTTTCTTCACGACTAGTTGCCTTTTGTTTCCAATTAGTCATTCTCAGTATTTTCCAAGTCCTCTTCAAGTGTTTGATCTTCCTATCAAACTCTAGGTCTCCCTTCTGGGTCTAGAACCACCGGGGTTTTCCTCGAGGAGTCTTCTTGTTTGGCTCCATTTCTCTATATGACTTAGTCGTTGGATTCTCCTTCTCTGTAACAATATCCGATTCCTGCAACAATCATCATAGATCTGTATTTGTTTAATTCTGCATTCGTCATTTTCACATACTACTCCAAGTGTGTGTATATATATATACACATTTGAAAAATGAAAATATATTATTCCATTTACAGAATAATGCTAATATCATTTCAGTATCATTATACAAAATCAAATGGAATACTCACGTTGCAATTTGTAATATATAAAAAAAAAAACTAATGGAATAATATTTTTTAACTAACATTCTATTTTCACTAAATATTTCGTAATTCAGCTTCATTTGAAGTAATTCTGAAAGTGATTTTTTTTTTCTTATTCAACGTAATTTGAAATTTTCAGCCTTTACAAATTACTACAAAACACGTTATAACCATAGGGTATATAAACTGAGTTTAATATCAAAATTAAAAACTTGTAATGGAGAAATAAATAATTATGGTCTATTTTATTAAGAAAAGAATAATAAAAATCAATTGTAAATTAATATCGTTTCATTTTAAATAATTCGAATTAAAAACATTTTTTTTTTTTTTTTTTTTTTTTGTATTTTGATTATGAAAAAAAAAGCAACACTAAAATTAATTCTATTAATAATACTGCATAAAAAAATAATATTAGTTCAAAATTTTTGAATGTTTATTCTATCCTAAACAAAGCAATTAAAAAATATAGCATGCTTTTCTTTGTGACAAAACAAT